>JACXGK010002271.1:0-23229 GCA_016801125.1 Novumbra hubbsi | reverse complement strand
TAATGAAAAGTGACAGCCTTTCCTCAGCATCAGAAGTCATGGGCAATGAGAGAGGAAGAATGTACCGGTGACACGAGTCCCCCTTACCGTAATTCCACCCTGCGGTGAAATTATACATGGTAATCAGGTGACGTTGATTTTGCGGTGGGTAATATCTGATATCCCCCAGGATTATTGACGTCCTGACTCAGGAAGTGGTGCTGAACGGTAGGGAAGCTACTTTCTGATAGACTCGCGGGGAAATGACACCGCATTATTCAGGGCTAGAGGGAGTAATATGAGCATGTAGAGGAAGATATTTATGTAATAATAGTGTTGAGTTTGAGGTCTGTGTCTAAACAAAACAACTGTAAAATACCTGCTTGCATTATGGGAAAGAGTAATATGTTTAAAGCCTGAAACCGATGGTCACACCCCAGTCCTGACTGCCGCTAAACCACTTCTAATGAGCTGCTGGGAGTCGAGCTGAAAATGGATAGATATCCTTCGACAGTAGCCTCTCAGGTTTTTCATGTCATGCCGTGGTGACGGACATAAAGCTCCCGTGGGACCTGGCCTCTGATAATGAAGCCCATTGGCCTCCATATGCAGGTGCCATGTTTGAAGACAGGTGTATGTCGGAGATGGCCGCTATGTCCTCAGTGCACACAGACTCGATTAGCGTGCCTCCATTGTGCTCCATGGGTGCACGTTGTTTTGTGTGTATTTTCTCACGCTGTGCGTGCTTACATGCTGTACGGGTCCTGTCCGTCGTAGCCTAACCTTCCTGCATCAGCACATTTCGGAGACCTACTGTAACAGACAGCTTGAGCCGATCCACTCAGACCTGGAGACAAAGCGCTCACAGGTCACCGTCGTCCGCAGATAGGGGTCGTAGAAGCGTTGTCTTGAGCTGGCAAAGAGCAAGTCAGCTACAGAACGGGTATTCTCTGGAGGACTGACTGTGCTGGGTAACAGGACGGCCATGTTTTATCTATCTCCCCACTAACACAATGACGCAATATATAATGTCAACACAATATATGTATGTACAAATACACATGATCTGTGGTAATTATTATGGATGAGTAATTATACTTACAGTGTAACAATGAATGCAGTTTAGAAAATAGAGTTGGTACCTGGAAGTGGTTTAACGGAGCAGAACAGAAATTGCATGGTCTTCAACCAGAATGAAAAAACATCCTCGAAAAATCAACCATCTGAGGAAGACAGAGGAGTCTGGGCGACAGTGTCAGTTTGCTCACTCACCAGCTGTGCACTACTCCTGTGTGTACGTATGTGGGGGGTGCAATTGGCTCATTTATGGGCAAACTTTTGATGTGTGTCTGGGAAAGAACATTGGCACATAAATATAAAGAAACATACATTTTGCTAGACAAATTCAACCATTCTGTTTAAGTCATACCCATTTCTGAAATGACTTAGGTAGTCCCATAATGCCGTTCACAACTCATTCAAATGCAGGTTGTAGGTTAATGATGTGCAAATCATTTAAACCCTATTTTCAATAGTACCAAGACAACATATTGATACTGAGAAATGTTATTGTTTAAAAAAAAAATACATGCTTACTTTGAATTTGATGGCAGCAACACAGGCATTCCCTGACAAATAGGTACTCCGGATGGCAGCATATGTTTCTCCAAAACCTGTATATATTTTTCAGCATTAATGGTGCCTTCACATAAGTGCAAGTCACCCATGCCATGTGAATGTATTTTTTTTAATATCATAGACAAATGAAAATGCTTGGAACTGCTCTCACTAGGAATTTGATTAGTAACGTTATGGTTAGACAGGAAGAGCAGATTACATAGAAGTTGCTGTCTGATGAACTTTCTCTCTTGATGTCATTCTCTCCAGGGTTTCAATAGGTCAGGCCAGGTCAGTGTTACGGTTAGTTTACCTTCTAACTATCAGCCAGAAAGTGGGAGGATGAAAATCAATGAAAAATCTATTAGTAATTATTTGCCACATACAGTCATGTGAAAAAGTAAGTACATCCCTTGGAATGTTAAACAAGTCTGTTTTCAAGAACGTTGGGATGCTGTGTAGAATTTAAAGAAAAACAGAATGCAATGATGCATTTTAAACCCTATATTAAATAGAGAATAGTACAAAGACATCATATCAAATGTTGAAACTGACAAATGTTATTGTTTCTTTAAAAATATTCGTGCCGAATTTGATGCCAGCAACACATTTCAAAACAGTTGGTTCAGGGGCAGTTTAACCACGGTGTTGCATCACCTCTTCTTTTAACAAGACTCTATAGACGTTTGGGAACTGAGGAGAGCAAGCTGTAGTTTTGAAGGTGAACTGTTTTCCCCACTTTTTTGCAGAGTTTTATTATCATTATTCTTTTTACATATTTGGATATGTATATTTGAGCATTTAAATTACATTCATTGAGAAAGGTAAACCAAATTAACAAATTGCACACAGAAAATGTAACTTTGAAACCATTTATGCAACAAAAATGCAATTTCCTCACGTTATAAATGTAGTATACCTTTACATTTACCATCACATGAAATAGTTAAAAGTGTAGGTGCAAGATGTGGCTGTGTACAAATATTACAACGCCACTTCCGTTCATTGTGATGGCTCTCGTCCCAAAAATATGAAGCTGAACCGAACGTTCAATTTGCAACACAAGCATAGCTACAACAGAATTGCTCAAAAAGATGAAATGGAGGGTTACGGAATGAGTTGGAGCCCAAATATGACCAAATGCTGTGGTGGGATGGGAAGACTGGCCAAAAATTCCTCACAGTCGATGTAAGAGACTGATTGCCAGTTCTAAGAAACGGCTACCTGAAGTACTTTCAAGGGAGCATCACTAGCTGTTGAAGCTTGGGGTGTGTTTCTTTTTCTTGCTTTCAACAATTATTTTTTGTGGGATTTGTTAAGATAGCTTACCTACCAACGAATGTCCACATATGTCAAAAAGACAACTGGGGGGGTGTACTTACCTATTCACATGACTGCACATCCATTTAGGGTTATTTAGTTAAATCCAATTAGTCAGAGAAGAGCACTTTAATTAGAACACATTTTTCTCAGTCAGCCATAGTGATAACCGAACTGGAGTCTCCTGTCTTTCTCTGGATTAGTTAGTTCTTTTTTTTCTCTCTGTCTTTACATCCATACTATGAAGTACTGTGGGTGAATAATTGTTAGGGATTATGTAAAGATATCACTCCACGAGCAGCAGATCTGCTATTAGGGATATCTGTTTTGATTGGGATGATCACTTCAGTACTTCATTTACTTTGACCATCTTAATGGAGGGTCGGGAGTGATTATGTGACTGGTGGGCAGAAGGATGCTCTCCTACCTTGCCTAGAGGTAATTTGGAGCTAATTTGGTAGCAGTCTCGAAGGTGTGTGTGTGGAGGTGCCGGTGCATTTGTGACAAGACATTGTTTGGCAGACCGTGAGAGTGTTTGTATAAGTGTAAAAGAGAAAGAATGTTGTCGACAACAATGAGTGATAACTCCCTGTAATCATTGTGACGTGTATCCCTCTCTTGCAGCACATTTGCCACACACACACACACACACACACATCATGAGCAACATCTATGAGTCTGCGGCCACCACCCTTGGCCTGTTCAACAGCCCGTGCCTGGCCAAGGTGGAGTTGCGGGTGATCTGCAAGGGGATCTCCGACCGCGATGCGCTGTCCAAGCCGGACCCGTGTGTTCTCATCAAAATGCAGTCCCACGGACAGTGGCTGGAGGTAGGTGCCCGCTCACTTTGTTCTGACCCGGTCCCTAACGCAGCAGTGCCATTCCTGGAGACCCGTGTGGCACTTCGTTAGAGTTCGCGCGCACCATTCTCCTGGCTCCTGTAATGCCAGTGCATATTTAAACATTTAGCAGCAGTCAGGCTGAGGACAGGCTCACCCGGTCACTCCAATGCCGCACGTGGCCGATCGCCTCCTTTGCCCTTTAGTCAAATGATTTCCGGTTTTAAAGTGCGTCATTCATTCGTGACCCCTGTGTCGTCCGTCTGGAAAGGCAAATGATCCTCGCGCTGTGGATGTTGAACGATAGCGTTACTGCCTTCAACAACGGAGATGTCAAGAACTAGGTTGGAAACATGTTGTGAGCTAGCTAGTTAAATGCGTAGACAGCAGCCGACTTGCTCTCCTTTCTCTGGAATAGATATTCGTCACAATCCAGTTTAGGGTGGTCAGGTTTTTAGTTTAGGCTACAAGAACTGCTCCATGTTATTAGCTTGGTCACTTAGTTACATACCATGACGTCTGACCAACAAGGCTCAGATTTTTACTGCTCCCTTCTCCATCTTAGTTTAATCCTCCTCCTAACATACTGTTTACTTTTCATTAGGGCTCAAAGTTACAAGGTTGAGGTATATCTGATTGTTGGTTTCTTCTATAATTTATATAAATAAATATTTTGATAAATGCTAATGTTCTGAATTTATTTATTTTCTAATGTTACAGCCTTATTATAAAATGTATTGAAAAACGTTTTTCTTCATCATTCTTCAAACATTCTTCAAACATGATATTAAAAAAAGATATAACTCTCGAAACACAGGTGTATTTTGAGAGTTTGTCCTATTAATCCCTGCAGATCTCTCAGGTTGGTTAGGGAACCATTTTCAGGTCTCTCCAAAGACGTTGGGTTGTGTTCTCTAGCCAGGCTACTCAAGGATATCCCTAGAATTGTTCCAAAGCCAGTTCTGCATTGTCTTAGCTGTGTATTTGGGCCGTTGTCCGGTTGTAAGGCGTAAAACATAAATGCCTGTGTGTGGTCCTAAAAAACATGTTGTCAACGCGCTCCGTTACTTCCTGAATGCACTGTGTTCTATTTCAGGATGACATAGTTCAGGTGCAGCTCAGCAACATGTAATTGGTAACAGCTCAAGCTTGCGTTGTTGGGAACTTGTGCATGTGAATGGGCTGCACATTAAGGACTGGCCGGGTTCAAATGGAAGCATGACTCAATAATGGTTGTTCTGCCTGTTCTTTCCAGCGTATGGAAAGTATCCTCTTCTTCTCGATTTTCTTGACTTTTAGTGGGTTACTTCTCCCGTTCTCCGATTGGCTCGGGGCTTTCGACGACCGAGTAGCAACGAAACAATACAAATTGCTAGAAAACCAAGATATCGCAAAGTCAATCACCGCAGCTACCGCAGCCTTTAGGCTTCGTGCTGTATGTTGCACCAATTAACATATTTACCAGTGCTGCTCTCCCTAGCACTTGTTAGGAATAATGTCCGTTCTACTATAGGGCAAGAAGCAAATACACCATCAAGTCAGCACTCCTTCAGTTCTAGTTGGCCCCATTGGTCTGCCTCCTGCCTTCTGTGGCATTTCTCGCAGGAATTCCCCAGAATTCTCCTAATTGCAGGCAATACGAACAAGGTCCTTCACAGCCTAATTTGTCACGAATTAAAATCGTATTCAAAAGGCAGAATGAATGGTTTAATAATAATAATCTTGGATAGAAGCTGCTATGATTTAAACATGAAGGACTGGGAGCTCCCCAGTGACTAGGCAGGCTAAGGCGCGGCAGTGTACCCCGGCAGTCAGGGTTAATGTCCTGATCACGGCCTGCCGGCCCCGGAGTCCCATGAAGGGGGTTGTAAAGGGTTCAGCACCGCCCACATGTTGGGTGAATAATGATCCTGCTGATCCTAATGCTCTGTTGACTCCTTGTGGTGGGAGCTTACCAGCTCCGTTTGGCAAAGCCCTCCACACCGCATGCCACTGTTAACACGTCAATAGTAAACACCACGTTTACTGGTGTTCATTTGGATGAGCACCGTTCTCCACCTGGCCTCGCTCTTCACATAACAGATTTGGTTGTTTTGTGGAGCATCACAGAGGCTGTTCCTGCCGACTAACCCAGGGTCTGGCGGTTAGCAATATAGATAATTATTGCTGTCCTGGGAAGTTGTACAGCCGATCAGCACAGCTAACCCTAACCCAGCACAACAGAAGTGACAGATGGAAAACACATTGGTAGGGGACAATAGCAAAAATGTAAACCTAAGATCTTGTTGGGGTCGGGGGGGTGGGCATGGGTGACTGCAGCACCCACAGCACCCCTACCTACCGCGTCTGTGAGGGCCTTGCACTGTTTTACGCCCCTACATCACCAATCAAAGTAGAATGTGAGTGTGTGTGTGTGTGTTCCTTTACTCAGACACAGAGTGGACTGGGAGGGCTGCCAAGTAGCCTTTTCTTTTACCAAAAATGATTGGTTTGATATCTTTCATTATTTACCACACTGTCTATTTTCTCTTTCAATTGGAAATGGTTTGTGTGTTACTGTGTGTGTGTGTGTTTCGATCTTGTATACGAGTCTGTCTCACCGTGAAATAGATTTCACACGACTCTACGGATTGGCTGTCAGCCACTGAGCTGAAAGGGCTAGCAGCATCTGTTATCTCCAGTAATGGCCTTGCCACTGTACACACGTGTGCCTACAGTCAGCTGGTGTCTGAGTGTATGTTACGACATGATTAATTAAGCCTACATTCTAGGTATGTGGAATGCATTTTGTTTGTTGACATTTCCTGGAGTGTGGTTGTGTTTGTGGTTGGGTGTGTGTGGTTGTGTTTGTGGTTGGGTGTGTGGGTGTGTGTGTGTGGTTGTGTTTGTGGCTGGGTGTGTGGGTGTGTGTGTGTGGTTGTGTTTGTGGTTGGGTGTGTGTGGTTGTGTTTGTGGTTGGGTGTGTGGGTGTGTGTGTGTGGTTGTGTTTGTGGTTGGGTGTGTGGGTGTGTGTGTGGTTGTGTTTGTGGTTGGGTGTGTGTGGTTGTGTACTCCTGAACTTAACTCCTAAACCTGTCCCTAGTTCCTACTCCTGAACCTAATCCCCAAACCTGTCCCTAGTTCCTACTCCTGAACCTAACCCCCAAACCTGTCCCTAGTTCCTACTCCTGAACCTAACCCCTAAACATGTCCCTAGTTCCTACTCCTAAACCTAACCCCTAAACCTGTCCCTAGTTCCTACTCCTGAACCTAACCTCTAAACCTGTCCCTAGTTCCTACTCCTGAACCTAACTCCTAAACCTATACCAAGTTCCTACTCCTGAACCTAACCCCTAAACCTATCCCAAGTTCCTACTCCTGAACCTAACCCATAAGCCTAAAATATCTTAAAGGTGATGATTGGCAAAATTCAACACAGATTCAAATCTGTCATTGGTATAAAACCTCACAAGTATTAAAGGTATTAAAGGTATTATTTATGTAATTTTCTTGAAGACATAAAAGGATATAAAGACAGAAACAGCCAGTAAGAGATAATAATTGTTGTCTTTGGTTTAAAGATAGTGGTGATTGTGGTGTGGATACAATATGGTTTGATAATATGAGAGTACCATTTCACATTTAAAAAGGAAAATCTCAATACGGAAATGTTCTTCAGTGGGAATATATTGGCCAGAAGACGTGTCCTAAGAAAAGGGACCATCAGAGTAAATGTGAGGAAAAGATTTTAGGGGGACAAATTGAGAGAAAAAAGGTAGGCACTTCCATTCAAGTGGAAATAGAATCCTCTTTGTGTGTCAATGGGGCACCTCTTTCAAGAGGAATGAGGACAAATGTCCAAGATTTGTCTAAGTTTATGAATTGCTTGAAGCATTTGTTGGACTGCCTCTCTATGCAGGCAACTGTAATAATAATTATCCTTCAAACTTTGCTTTCTTCAATTATTTCCTCCATTTGCAGCAATTACAGCTTTACCAACCTTTGCTCCCACAACCGCTTAATAGGGTTGAGACCCGGTGACTGTGATTGCCAATCCATTATAGACTTATTATTAGCTGACTGCTTTTTCCTTAAATAGTAAATGCATATTTTGGAGCTGCGCTCTGGGTGATTGTCCTGTTGTATGAGGAGGCAAATCAAACACTGTCCACATGCCTTCCTTCTTTCAGGTCCATTTTAACCTTCCGATTGCATTTTTACACCACCAAATCACCACCAGAACGTCACATTGCCTTTACTATGCTTGATAGCATCAAGCACTCCTTCAAGCATCTTCTCATTTTTGTCGGGATATTCTTCTCAGGAATGTTCTGCCCATAACCAGGGTTCATATAATGGGCCTGTACTGTACTGGGTTCCCTTTACACCCTGGACAAAAAGTTCACATCCCGAGTGTGCATAACAATTTTCTTCCTATTTTTTTTCCAGTGTCTGTGTTCTTTTCCCATCTTAATATTTATTTTTATTGGCCAGTCTGAGAGATATCTTTTTCTTTACCTAGAAGGCCAGCATCCTAGAAGTGCCAATTTTGACATTGATTGTTTTTTTGTGTGTGCTATTTCATGAAGCTGACCAGTGAGGAGTCTGTTTCTCAAACTAGACCCAGTAAGGTTTTTGTTCTCTTGCCCAGTTGTGCACCGTAGCCTCACAGTCCTTTTTATATTTTCATTAGAGCCTGTTTGTGCTTTTCTGTGAAGCGAGTAGTACAGAGTGTTAAACAAGAGATTCAGTTTCTGGGCAATTTCTTGAATGGAATAGCCTTAATTTCTCAGTTTCAGAAGAAAGAAGGACAGTTTTATTTCTTCTTTAATCAGCACAACCATTTTCAGCTGTGCTAGCATAATTGCAAAAGGGTTTCATAATGATCAATTAGCCTTTTAAAATGATCAACTTGGATATCCAACACAAGGTGCCATTGGAACACAGTGCTGACGGTTGGAAATCATCCATTTCCATCTTCAATAGTCATTTACAAAATTAACATGTCTACACTATATTTCTGATCAATTTGATGTCATTTTAATGGATAGAAAATGTCATTTTTCTTTCGAAAACAAGGACATTTCTAAGTGAACGGTACTATATATTTCAGTCAGATGCTTCAAAGTCTCCTCAAAAGAGAGCTTGCTGCCTTGTGCAGTTTGTTTTTCACAATGATAATCTTGATGTCACAAAGCTCCCCAAAAAAATTGCTATTGTGGCGGTAGAGTAACATAACCAGCGTACACAGCAACCGCACCTGCTCGACCCAGCTTGAGTGCATAGAGACAGTCCAACAAGCGCTTTAAGGCATTTATGAGCTCAGACAAGATTCATTGTTATACCCCTTGATAGAAGTGTCCCATTGCCACACAAAGGGGAGTGCCAATTCCACTTAAATGGGCAGTGACCCCCCCCCCCCTCGATTCCCCCGCTCCGATTTCTCTCTCTAAAACCTTTTCCTCACATCTACACCTTTTTCTCTGGACTCGTCCCCTGACCAATATCATCCCACGGGGAGAACATCATTTCCATAACTAAGGTTGTCATTTTTCAAATGTGAAATTTACCAAAGGAGGACGTCGGCTCATCTCAATACGAGGCCCAGGGCCATAGCTCCTCTGACATTTCAAGCATCAATATTTCCCAAAACACAGTGCAAACACGGCATGACAGGGGTGGGGGGAGTGGGTGGGGGTGGGTGGGTGTGAGAAGAAGCTAGCTCAGTAGCTATCAGGTACACCGCCCTGTTCGGGAGAATGTGTTGTACCTACCAACAGTGAGTCACACTGGCATTGAAGCATTCAGTTCAATTGATAATTGCCATTGATGGACTGGCATTGAAGTACTGTTCGATTGAAAATTGGAATGGGCAAAATGACCTAAGCAGTTTAGCGCGAGGCAGGACTCTCGGTGCCAGGTGTTTCCAGTGCCTCAGAAACAACAACCCTTCTGGGCTTCTGGTCCACAACAATGTCTGGGGTTGACTCATTGGTAAGTGTAAAAAGGTTTTTAGTTGTGCCACTTCTCTCACTTTGTCCTCACTTACTCACTCATTCTCCCACCTTCCTCACCCCCATCCATCTCTCTCCTCTCTCTCTCTTCAATCTCTTCTTCTTCACACCCTTTTATCTCCCTTTTATCTCCCCCTACACTTCCCTTTTTCTCTCCTACGGCTTTGACCTCTTCCCGTTTCTCTTTCTCACTCTCTCTTTCTTTCCCTCCTTCTTTCCCTTGCCTCCCCGTTCTCTGATCTTTGTCTCGGTCCGTTTCTTTTTTCTCCACATACCTTCTTTCTCTCTCTCTCTCTCTTCTCCACAGACCAGATAATGACAAATAGTGGAAAACCGTGGTTAGGATCATAACCAATGATGTCCAATGTTATTTCAAACATAATAATAAAAATTCAAAAAAATAAATCATTGCATCACTCATTCACTTTTTGCGCCCAACATCATCTCAAGTGCTAATGCAAGAGAATCAATGCTTTTTGATTACATGGTGAATGAAACAAAAAGGCCGTTGGTCTTTGGGCACCCATTCAATGAGAAAAAATTATTCAGCAAAAGCAACCCCACTGTGTGCCTAACACCATCATTAAAACCAACAGCCCCGACAGCCATCGACAGATACAGGCTCACCCACTAGGCAGACTTGCGAAGATACAGGTCACATGTAATATACAGATCTGGAAAGACCACTGCACCATTTTCTTTCCTTTCCAAAAAGGTTGAAAAGGAATATTTGGAGGGAGAAGCAGAAAAGTTAAATTCATGAGAACGCTGTTTGACTTTCATTACCATCTGTTACTTTACCAGCAACAACATAATAATTATTACACTGTTTTTAAATTAGTCCCTGAAGTAGGCCTATGGTTTTACAATTAACGATTGATGTCTTCAATATTCAAAAAGATATTAAAAAGTTAAGGTTAGGGTTTTCGGTGCTTGATTGATTGACCTACAATCAGTGTTTAGAGTTCTGCAAACAAAGTGAATACATTTGGAAATGTCAAATTACCAGAATGTGTTTGAGGTTTTGCTAAAAGAGGCAAATTGCTTTAGGCCACTGAGAATTTGGTTTAGAGAATGGGGTTTACTGTTTTAGCAATTCAGATTTTTGTGTTGTCTATAAGTGAGGGGGCGCAGGCATTTATCTTTTCAGATGGCCCAGGATTTCTTGTAACGACCCTGACCATCATGACAACCGACCATCACACATATATGAGCTTGTTGGACATCCTGATCCAAAAACACGGGCATTAATATGGAGTTACCCCCTCCTTGCAGCTAAAACGCCCTCTTCTAGAAGGCTTTCCACGAGATTTTGTGCCCATTCAGCCAAAAGAGCATTTGTGAGGTCAGGCACTGGTGTTGAACGAGTAGGCGTACACACGTACACACACTCCAAACTCATTGGTACCAGTCCCTCATAGACAAACCTCCCTTCCTCTGCTCGCTCTTCAGTATATCTCTAGCCAATAGAAATCTGTGCTCTAAAAGCTCTGGCCATTCATAAACTCCACACTTTCTCTGACAGTCATTCTTTTGAGTTTTCTGCAGCCAATGACGGGAATGAAATGAGAAACCCTTCACGCTCTCATTATATTTAAAAAAACAATTTTGTGAACTGCAATTTTATTACTGCACATGCCAGGCATCTCATTACATCTACATGTCAATGTATCACCTCATATGGTAAACTCACACAAATGTGCATGTGAATGTATTGTAAATGTACAATGTCATTTCTATAGATGAGAATTGCTCGATAAAAAAATGAATAAGAATTCAGACTACACAACGCTCATAATGTTTAAACCACTCAGTTCTGGGTTGTGCAGGACAGAACTGTTACAGTGCATGAGTGATAAAGACCTCACTCTGTCTTTTATACAGTGATTTAAATCACACAGCTGCTCTCTGAGTTATTTGGGTCGTGCTCAATGTGATTAATAATGTCTGTTCACAATTGGCTAACAGTGACATATAACAAATAACGGTTGTATTTATGTTAAGTGTCAGACATAGGACTGTCTGTGAGTAATGTTCACTTGCTGCAGTTCTGCCCATATGGAATATAATTATGTCCTTGGGGTCATAATAAAAGTGATATTTTAAATCCATTCCATTTAAATCTTGATACATTTTTTGGCACAAAAAGGTGCTCACCATATAGGGCATTAAACAGTCAGTCAAGTGGAGAGTCTATAGGTCATCCCATCTGGTACCTGTCTTATTGGTTGCCTGTTTTTTTGTATCCTTAAAAATGTATTCTCATTTTATGTGTGCAAAGTTTGCGCCCTTTTTCTAATTTTATTCATCATAACACCATCTGTGCTACATTTTTGCCGCTTCTATAGTTTGTTTTAGATCGTATGAATAAGAATAAACACTGTGTGGTACATTCTAACCGACCTGTCAAAAGTTTTCAACAATTTGGCTAAACCAGAATCTGTGTAGCCTGTTATATAAATTATTTGAAGGATATAACAACATAGTGTGTATTTTCTCCTGAAGTTAAATACGATTTTCGGGACATAGCTAAGGGTGTCTTAAAACCATTTTTTTTAGTATTAGACATTGGTCTGGTCCTTTTCGCTGTGTACATAAAATAAATGTTAGTTTATCTTTTAAAAAAAAAGTTAAAAAGATAAAATACTGTACTTGGTCATGGGGGAGAACAATTACTAGGATAAAGGAAAGGTTAGTGCTTCTGTACTCACACCTCTGCACCAACCGGAAGATGAAATAAAAGTAAAAAATAAGCTACTTACTCTAAGTACAGTAATACACTCAGTCATGACACGCCTCTTTAAAGTTGAGTAGCAGTATCACAGGTTTTGGTTCAGATTCTAGTGAAGTGATGGTCTTGGGTTCTTGCTAAGTGTGCCCTTGTCAAAGTGCCCAACGTTGCTTCTGTAAAGTGTTCACTTGTTTCCTCTCAGCTAGACTGTTCCGCCAAATGTTGCCATGAGCCGAACACCACTTTTGCATTTGTACGTTTCTATCATTAATTCAACACCAGTTAAAATGGGAAGTGTTGCACACCCATAAGCTCACACACACGCACACCAACACACATGCACCAACACACACACAAACAGTATTTTCTTGCTGTCTCCTATTCTCCAACGGGCTTAGTCACGCTAGATGCACTCATCTCCAAAATAATTATTGCAATGGTGAAAAGAGCCTAATCATTTTTGAGCAGTGTAATCCCCTTTGGAGCATTTAGTAATGTGTCTAAACCCTATCTGAGGTAGGATGCATCTCTGTGAATACACTTCAACATTCATGAACCCATTAAGGCATTGCCCTGTGTAATGTTGTGATGAACAGACAGGATTGTGGTTGCCTGATGTAAGAATTCAGTTGAAGTGGGAACATTTGTCAGCCAGGTACGAATTTCAAAGGTTTAAGAAATAATGTAGATGTTTGAAAAGGGTCATGAATAGTTTTTAAAATAGTCGACTAGCCTACTACTGAGTATTTCGCTTCTTATGACAGTAACGGTTTATAGTTGTCTACTGTAGAAAAGGTCAAGGTTCTGGGAAGTGTAATTGCTCATATAAGCAATTACAGTACACGCACCCGTCTGCATCAGTTTGAGGTGACGTTTAAGACTAGCATATCCTGCAGACTTTCTGTTTCACTTATTTAGTTTGTGCCATGGCAACATTTCAATGAGATTAGCTAGGCAAACACCTTTTATATTAGCCTTTGCCATAATTTTAGAGAGCAGCATTTTATAAACAGGCTTGGCTGAGAAAATGCAAATCGCCTTAATTAACTTTTTTCACCTTCTCCTTTGGTCCAGTCTAGAGGGTGTTAATAAATTATTATAAGTACGATTAATGGACATTACGGTCCATTTTAATTTTGTGATGTCAGTAAGGTTGCAGGTTAAAATAACAGTATAGTAAATAGTAGAATATGAACACGGTATTGATGCTGTATGACGTTGCGGGGGGGGGGGGCACCAGCTAAAACCTTGCCTAGGGCAGCATGTTGCTACATACCAGTCAGGCAAATTGAGACCATCATCCATACCAACATACATTTCAAGTTTTGTGCCATAGATTTTGAGAAGTAACATTTTAAAGTTCGAAACGCTGACAAATGCAAATGTGTCCCCTAAGATATCACAGCAGGTGCTAATCTAGTGGAATGATGTGTACTTAAGGTGTTTATAGGACCACCATGTGGCCAGTTGACACTGGTGATTTTTTTATGTTGGCCTTTTACAGACATCCCATCTAGCCAGTTATCTGTTATCCAGTTTCTTGCCTTCTAATGGGAGTGTGCAGTTTAATTTGGCCTTACCGAACAATGACAACCAGCAGGAAAACAAATACTTTTTGATTGATTTTACAGATTTGCTTTTGAACCAATTATTGTTCATTTTGATTTGACATAAATTACTGTAAAATGTAATGCATATTTCTGAGTAGCATCCTGATATCCATCTGTTCTTGCATGCTGTCTTAATTATAAAACTGCCTACTCAATAGCCATGGCACTGCCAAGACACATATCCCAGCAGATCATCAATGTAACAGACAGTGAAAAACTTCCAGAAGCTATATTGCTACATAAAATGAAAAAGAGACAATATATACGATTCTTTTCAAAATATGTTTTTATCCTAAAATGCTAATGTGTTGCAAATTACAGCTGCTCTGTTGTGTTTAAAAACACTCTCATACATTGATTGTGCTTTCAAATGAAAATGAGTATATGTCGGGCCAGTCACATCCCAGAGCCACATAGCTTAAATGCATCCATAAATGTTTTGCTATCCATGTGGCAAGAAATAACAACATTTATTAACAACAAGTTATTTTTTACAGTTCCAGGGATCGTGTTCCAAAAACCTAATATTCCAATCAATACAATAATCATTTACACTATATTTATTATTATTATTACTAAGTGATGCGCTGGTGAGTGGTAACGTTTCCAAGAAATCCCAGCCCAAGACAAAACACATGCTGTAAAGAACTTTAGCGGAAAACAAATGATAACAAACAAATGTTAATAACCAATTAAAGGTCATTCGTTGTAAAATATAGGAATCATCATTCGGATGACAAAGTGGATTTTTGCAGTTGGACTTTAAATGATGAGAAAAAACAAAACATACATTATACTATATATCCTGCTCATCCACTGCGTACATTAATCTCCTATGGGAAATGGAACCAATATTATTAAAACAAGTGATTACACAATCCCTCTTCCTCTCTTCTCCTCCCTCCCTCCCTCTCTTTTCTACCCTGTCTTTGCAGGTTGACAGAACGGAGGTCATTCGTAGCTCCATAAGCCCCACATTTTCTAAAGTCTTCACGTTGGACTTTTACTTTGAGGAGGTGCAGCGGCTGCGCTATGAGCTCTATGACATCAGCAGTAGCCACAACGGCATTAAGGAGGCGGACTTCCTGGGGGCTATGGAGTGCACCCTGGGACAGGTGGGACCCCCAGCCAATGGCACACTGAAAGTATTGTGAATGTGCAAAAAAGGACCCACTCGAGGGGAGCATGACCTTTGCCTTCTAACAGAGACCTGGTTAAATTGTTTATGTGTCACTATTGTCAAAATGTTTAAATGTTTGCTTGCATTTTGGCCCTATTTTGCCAAAATTTGGTCTACCGGCTGACACACTGGCTCCCGATCCTGCACACTATATTTCTTTTAAGGCCTGATGGCCCATTAACAGTATAAGACAGAGCCTGAGGGTTAGGAAACCCTGTGTTAGACTATTGTGTTTGTCAGAGCAAAATGTAGACCAGGTTGTTGAAAGCAGGTAGCAAAGGGTCTATAGCCCATTCACTCAGACTGTGACTGTGTACTCAAGTCTGACACATCCTCCATTCCTACCCACAACAAAGGGCTCTTTCCGAGTAGCGTTTGCATAGTCGCCTCTGAAATGATATGCCATGTGCAAATAGCGATAAGGCCAGCCATTAAATCATCTCAGATGATCATTAAAAGCGTTTCACTACATGCATGTGTCGGCTGAAGCAGTTAATGCCTGGCCAGCGGAGCTGGAATGGTTCAGCCTGCTGTGCCTCTTATCGTGTGTCAATACCAGACACTTCCTCCCGACTAACCCTGCCAGATGGTTGATAGGCGCTGCAATCTTCATCTACATGGAACGAGGTTTCTAGGAGCCCATTTCATGTGCTGTGAATTCTAATATTTTGTTTGAGTTTGATCCAAGATTCAAAGGATCGTTTTCTCTCCCGCTATTCCCTTTAACTTATGGGAGCTCTTTGCATCCATGTGCTGTTGGTTTTGCTAAAGTTTTCAGTTGTGTCTACAAGGAGACTGTAGACACTCTAGTGGTAGTGTGTAGGCTGCATGTTAATTCAAATGAGAGGCTTAAAACAGGAATACTGTTTGGCATGTTTTTACCCCCTGCAGTTTTACATTTTACGCTTCACAGATTACTTTCAAAATTATGCAACAGGACAATTAAACATTCCAGCAGTGCCTATTGTTGAACCTTCATGAACAAAGTTATTGCGTAGTGCAATAGCCGTACTCATTCCTGCATGTGTTTACTTTCCAAACACCCCGGACTACCACAAAAACTCCCATCCCATCCTCCTGTGTGGCTGTAGTGTTGACGCAAGGCATCAAGGCAGGGGAGTCTCATATCTTATCTTTCTGCAAGCAGATTGTGTCCCAGAGAAAACTCTCCAAACCGCTGCTCAAACAGGGCAATACAGTGGGCAAGTCCTTCATCATGGTAAGGCCCTCTGCCACCCAGCGCTCTCTTTCTCTGTTCCTTCTTTCCTTCCCTCTGTACTCACGTAGACATCCATTCTCTAACTTCCTTGTAAGTATTCCTCTGTCTCACTTTCACTTTCTCTCTCCCTTTCAAGATGCCTTCGGTGACATACCAGTTCACTATTTCATCCATAATTTTATTTTTTTCCTTTAAAAGGGCAATGCCAGAATCGTGCTGCCCTTTACACAGGATGAACATGCATATGTATTTCATATATGTTTCTGGTAGTAACCAGTTGGTGTATATTATAACTAGGTGTGTATTTTAGGACATGGTGTGTGTTCCTATCGGCAGGTCACGGCAGAGGAGCTGACGGGAAATGATGACTATGTGGAACTGTCTTTTAGTGCCAGGAAACTTGATGACAAGGTAAAGCCTTAACGCGTGTATGTATGAACAATAATTGATCCTAAATGCATTTTGCTGCATGTAATCTTCATTAACCATGGCATAAACTGGTCTAAGACGCAACTATTATACACACCAAGTTCTGCTTGTAGAGGAAAAGCCCATTAGAGCCCATTAGAGAGATAATTACATCAGAAACACATTAGATACAGAGAACTAATCCCTCTCCAATGATGATGTACGATCCATCCAACTCCGAATTTCAGTCTCTCCTGTTGCATTGTGGGTCTGGCTAACACACATGCGGAGACACACAGATGTGAGGTAGGAAGATAAGGAGAGAGTAGAGGTGTGTGGTGTGGTCAGATATATGAAGTCCCCTGTTGTCTCTCTCATCCCCAGTTTGCCTCATCAGTGTAAACTGAATGAGTTAATCTCCCATGAATGAACGATGGGTGCGATTGTTGGTGTCTTAGGGGGAGTCAGATGTAAATGCTATCTATATCTGCAACGTACTTGTGTGTGAGTTGGGATCCGATGAGGTCCCATATGTTGTTTTGACTTGTCCCTTCTGGAAATTCCTTTCTTGGCGAAGGGGATAGAGGGAAAACGTAATTGTGTAACAAACAACCTATGCAAGTGCGATTGAGGTCTAACAATACACGGGGACCAGAAGTCACCACAAAAAACTTTGAACCTAAAAGTGTTAGAATTGATCTTTAGGTTAGGGTTAGGGAAAAGGTTGGATTACTGAGATTAAGGTGGGGGTTATGGTGGGGGTTTGATGAAGGTTATGATTAGGGTTTGATGAAGGTTATGATTAGGGTTAAAATAAGGTTATGTTCGACTTAGAGTTAGGGTATGTGGCGCATGGAAAATGTACAGTGTGTGAGTGTGTGAGTGTGTGTGTCCAAATAAGCATAGAGAGAAGCATGAAGAAATGCAATCAAAGCAAAGCAATTTGCTCTTAACTTTCCTATCAGTATCCTATCAGTATGCATTGTGTTTATAAATGATTTATTTTGAGTGTTTGGAATTGTAGATTTATTTTGATAATCAGATTCTTGAAGGCAAGGTTAAGGTAATTTTTCTCCTAGAGCAGGGTATCAAATTCATTTTGCCCAGAAGACCAGATTCAGTATTATTGAATACTGAATGTGGTCCCAGGGGCAAAATGAATTTGACAATGTGATATTTCCTTGTGGTCAAAATGTGCCAAAAATAGTCCTAAGTGTTTCGAATTTCCAATTCTCTCTTATTGCCTAGTGTTCATTTAGAGAACAACCTGGACACCGTCAAAGATCTTTCTGGTTGTAGGTCAATTATTATTTTTACATAGTTTAAAATTAATTTTAGGGACAATTACAGTGTATCAGGAAAGTATTCACAGCGCTTCACCTTTTTTACATTTTGTTATGTTACAGCCTTATGCCAAAATGGATTACATTCTATTTTCTTCTGAAAATATATTTTTCAAATCAATTAAAAATGAAAAAATCACAACAAAATTCTCTGGTCTGATAAAACAAAGATTGAACTCTTTGACCTGAATGCCAACCGTCAAGTCTGCAGGAAACCAGGCACCGCTCATCACCAGGCCAAAACCATCCCGACAGTGAAGCATGGTGGTGGCAGCATCATGCTGTGGGGATGTTCTTCAGCGGCAGGAAATGGGAGACTAGTCAGGATCGAGGGAACGATGTATGCAGCAGAGATGAACAGAGACATCATTGATGGAAACCTGCTCTAGAGCGCTGTGGACCTCATACTGGGGCGAAGGTTCATGACAACAACCCTAAGTACACAGCCAAGATAATAATAGGAGTGGCTTTGGGACAGCTCTGTGAATGTCCTTAAGTGGCCCAGCTAGGGCCCAGACTTAAACTCGTAGCATCATACTCAAAAGGCTGTAATTGCTGCCAAAGGTGCTTCAACAAAGTATTGTTTTTTATTAATAGAGGAATTTTTTTTTATAGACATTTTATCAATCATCAATGTCAGCCAGTAACAAGAAAATCTATTTTCAACAACAGTGTCCTCTCAGCTGTCCCTTCACACAGTTTCCTTTCCTCCGGTACTGTTGCTTCTACTCTGTAACCTAAAAGACCCAATACTCTTATAAAATTACTTTTACATTTAGTAATCAAGCAGTAGTAAAAATGTGTTCTTTAAATTTGCTTTGATTCACATAAAGGAAGGTTTATCTATACTTATGGAATGACGTGGGGGGACTATTTTTACTACTTCCTTTGAATATTCGAATGAAAAGCCCTCCCTTGTTTCTGTAATCAGAATAGGAATGTAATGTTTTGTGGTTGAACCTTTGTGAAATGAAAGGAAGTAAATTACTGTCTATATGGAGCAATGCTGGATGCAAAATATGTGCAAACACTATCTGTATTTATGAGGTTTATTACAGAAAAGTATGCTTACAGGAGACCCCTTTGACACAACAGAACAATTCAGAACAATCGGCGCTTCTCTGAGCAGACAACTGTTACTTTGTTTACTCCCTGTCCTTCTGGAGTGGTTTTGCCTTGATCTACAGAGTAGATCAGCATTGACTTAAAGAATGCCAGGTTGAATAATGCAGCAGTGCCACGAATTATAACCATTTAGAGACAAAACCGTTTAGTTTTGATTAGGGTTAGGTCTTAACAACCAATCGATTTGTTGTTTTCCCGCATTGCTTTCTCAAGATTAATGCCTTAACTTTGTTTCTCTGGTTGAGATTGTCTGTTAAATGTCTTAAATGTAAAGGTGAAATACTGTACTGACATATAATATCATTGCATTTCCTGCACCTCATTCCTGAGTACAGAGGTGTTGATGTGGGGAGGGTTAATGAATACACACAGAGAAGGATGGCTAGATCCAAGCGCAGAGCTCAGGAGGTATCTTTGGAAGGTACAGCGATATATCAAGGGACAGACTGGCACAAAGTGGAAGGGCAGGCAGAAGGTCAGTAACTGGGTATCAAGGGAGACAAGAGGCCGAAGTCCAGAAGAGGATAATCGAGAGAGGTGGTCAGGCAGGCACGGGCTTGGAAACCAAGAGAGACTTTCAGGCCGAAGTATGGAGGGGGATAATCCAGACAAGCAGTCAGAGAGGACAGGGTGTGAATGACCAGGCTAAATTAGAGGCGGCCAGGAGAAAAGGAGCACAGGTGAGTGGCATTAGCTGATTAGAACACAGGTGAGTGGCATTAGCTGATTAGTACACAGGTGATGTGGATCTGCTGGGAGGGGGGCAGTCAAGAGATTGGGTGAATAGGGTGCCATTCCCAGCCTGGTAGAAAGGTTGAGGATGAGTGGTGGAGGGAGACCTTACATTAACAGAGTTGGGTTTTGTGTTATTTAAGTTGGAGTTCCAGTACCTCTTACCAGGCACTTCCCATTATCTCTCTTACTAGATACTTCCCATTATCTCTCTTACTAGATACTTTTCAGTGCCGCTCTTACTGGATACTTCCCAGTACTTCTCTTACTAGATACTTCCTAGAGCCGCTCTTACTAGATACTTCCCAGTACCTCTCTTACTAGATACTTCCCAGTGCCTCTCTTACTAGATATTTCCCAGTGCCTCTCTTACTAGATATTTCCAAGTACCTCTCTTACTAGATACTTCCCAGTGCCTCTCTTACTAGATACTTCTTAGCTAATTTGGCTTTGCAAGAGACCTAACTGGTAGACTGGGTGATGTGGGTAGACCTAGAAAGATACCTCAGAGGATACACAGTGTCTCACTTAATTCTTGATTATAGATAAGATACTATCAGATCTGGATAGGTCTGTATGGGTGTGCAAAGGCTCGCTGTCCAAAATCCCAGGGCATTTTCAAAACAAAATATTTCAGGTTGATCGGTGTGTGAGTTGGCAAGTGACGGAGCACCGAGCAATTTCAGAGATAACCCTTGTACAGATTGCATCAAAGTCGAGCTCAATGAATCATTGAACAGGAAGGGGAGACACCAACATCTCAGGGGATAGAGACAGAGAGTGATAGAGAGTTGGACGTTTATATAATAAATATTCCAAGGACATTTACTATGCGCATACTAAATTAGACAGGACAGTAGAGGACTCTAGCATTATTGTTAACATGGATAAATGGACAAGGTAACTTATATTTATCACTCCAACCTTCTGTATTTTATTGACCACCTTTACAGTTTAAGTGCCAATATGGAAGGAATTTCACGGTGTGTCATTCAACATGGCATTAGCATAATTATGTACTTCTTACTAAGCCCACTGCGTATCTTTGTCCAGGACTTTTTTAGCAAATCAGACCCATTCCTGGAAATCTTCAGGATAAACGATGACGGCTCACTGCAGCTTGTGCACAGAACTGAGGCAAGTTCACATAATGTGCTAACTTAACTGATTCAGAATTACTTTAGCTTGATTACTTTTTTGTGACCACTTTCTCTATCCTTCTTTTTTTTCTCTCAGACTGTTATGAACAATCTTAACCCGGTGTGGAAAACCTTTAAAACCTCGCTGAATTCCCTCTGCAGTGGAGACCATGAACGCCCGCTAAAGGTATAGGTGTGTGTGTTTGTTTGTTTCTATGTACATGTATGGGCTTAACTCTCTTCCCAGAACAGGGGACCTGTTTGAGAGCTTTTGTCACAGTGGAAGGCAAGCAACATTGATTTCAGTGTGGAATGCTGAGCTAGGAAGGAAAGGTTTTTATTTGACTCTTTAAACTGGTCTCATATTGGCTTGGATAACTGTCGAATTGAGAAAGGTTAGGGGGGTTAGGAGTTGGTGTTAAACAATAGGTGTGATTCGCAGTTCAATAATAAACAACCTACAATTGAGCAGACATGCATTCTGCTTATGGGTGGACATAATTAGCCAATACAAATGCCAAGGCTTCTGAATTGCAAAACAGAAATCGAGAAACCTATTGTTATCCATTGATAATGATGAGCCCAATGGACGACCTAGCAATGGAACAATGCTACCATGTTGTATTGGCACCTCTGCTTGTCATGCATCCTGTGCTCCATCCTGTGTCTCCAACATCCACCAAACCAGTAACCCTCTGTTCTCTGTAAACTGACCAAGTAATACAATAAGGTAATACAATAAAGTCCTACAATGAATACAATACAATGAAACCTTCTCTAAGACCTTAACTAGGTGGACAACCTAAGGCCCATAGTTAGTAAAATGGTTTTAAGGTGAAGTTTTCTCTCCCTTGCCTTAAATAGTGCATAAAGGGTATTTGAAATGATACAACGTGTTACATTGCTGACGGTCAGCTAAAATGTCTACACATTTATTATAGAACCTTCCTTTGTTTTCTTAACAAAATTATTTGGACGAATTAACATGTTCCACAATGAGGTTATGTTTAGTACTTGGCTCTATATCTTTTGCAAGAAATGATTGCCTGACGTCTGAGACCCAAAGACATCACCAGATGGTGGATGTCTTCCCTGGTGATCTGCTCTGCCAGGCCAACATTGCAGCCATCTTTAATCTCTGTTTTAGGTCTTTAGTTTGGTCTTCTGGATGTAAAAGTAATGCTCAATTAGATTCGGATTAGGTAAAAAACATTCAATTTTTTGGCCCCAGAAGACTATAAGTGAACCAGATCATGCAGCTGTTTGGGGAACTTTCAGGCCATCCTTTATACAACGAAAATTGATTTTATTGCTTTGCTTGTTTAGGTTAACACATGTTACATAATGTATGTTATAAAAGGCAGAACTGTTTTTGCCTGCAAAAATAGAGCACTGTTGCATTATTGTGTATTTGGATCAGGCTGCTAAATGTCATGCAGATTATCTGTTTGTAGTTCGTTTTAAAGATGGTACGTCAAAGTCCTAGCTTGAAGAGGGTATTTCAGCTAATTGACAGAGCTTTATTGCACCTAAGTCTAGGTTGGGTGATGAAAATAAAAGTGCTTGGTTGTTAAATTTCATCCTTTTGAACAAAAAGTTCATAAAAAAATTTAATAATAATACGTTTACAGAAATGTTAATTGTTCTGTTCATGAGACTTCATTATGGACGATATCCATATGTCTATAATTAATATTTAAGCTGTAAGTGGTTGATTGGTTTTATGGACAAAGTTAAGGAACACATTTGTGCTGTTGTTGGCATGATTGTAAAGTAGTGGAATTATCTGTTGTCCCCTTTATTACCTCTATTAATAACAACTCTCTGGAATGTCGAAATCACTAAACTACGGTTGGTCTCATGAGCTCTGGAAGGACATGCTGTGAACAAATAAGAGTTCTCATTAAACATTTAGGCAATGATTGTAAGGTTTGATGTAACAGAGTGAAGATTGGGACCCAAACGCACGACTTGAGTTAATCCTTACAAAACGA
>JACXGK010002270.1:0-56792 GCA_016801125.1 Novumbra hubbsi | reverse complement strand
GCTTCAGATGACCACATATGCCCTGAACGCCATCCTGCTTCAGATGACCACATATGCCCTGAACGCCATCCTGCTTCAGATGACCACTTATGCCCTTCTCATTTAGACTTTTGTTGTTCACTGACATGAGCATCGTCCAGCAATTCAGTGTACTGTCTTCATACAACGATGATATCAAAGCAGCCTTAAGTAATGCAGAGGTGTTAAAAGGGTGGGGTGGCAGAGGTAAAGGAAGGGGGGGGGGGTCTTACGTTGGGCACAGGGCTGGGTGGGGTCTTCTCCTCTGGCCCCTCCGCTCTGCTTGGCATCTTAAGGCCACCGTACTTCTTCCAGTACATCCAACACGACACACACAGGCGACACTGCATGTTGGGTGGCCCCCATGAGTACCACTGGGCTGACTGCATTGCTGTACAAACACACACACATCAAAAACCATTCTTGATACCCAACAACCCAACAGAACTCTTAAATGTAAAAACACGTCTGTCATGAGGAATGGGTGGAGGGACGGGGCACTTACAGTAGCAGCTCTCGCAGGCCCGTCCTCCACCCGCTGCATGGTAGGATCCAGGCCCCGCTCCATTAACCGTCGCCATCTTCCCATTGGTCACTGAGATCTGGTTAGGGTTGGGCTTATTGCTGAAAAATAGGCACATCTTATAAGTCGAATCCTCTATAAAGACACAGATGGCAAAGTGACAGGATTATGCACTAACAAACACACTTACTATGTTGGGATGTAAACCTGCTTCAGTTTGCTTTCGGCTTCTGCTGCCTTCAGTCTCTTCTGCTCAGACAGACCACAGAGAGTAGTTAGACTGGAAGCTGAACAGGTCCAGGTGATATCTTTGCAGTGGTCGCATGGACGTAGCTAAAAGCCAGCAGAGTGGTGTGGAGATACTAAGACTTACCTGCTGTACATATCTGTCTGTTGTCTTCCACATATAGTAATACTCTATTATACTGGTCAGAGACTTCCATGGCAGCTGAGGAGGGAAAATGTAGGAGAGAGAGAGAGAGTTTTTTTGCACTGATGCATGCGTGTCATATCACTCAAGAATATTAACGAGCCGTGTACCAGATTTATTCTGTATGCACCATTTCCACCGACACAGGCCGCTTGTATGCAGTGAACTGTATGCAGGCTATTACGGCCTTTGAGCGTGTGACTTACGAAGTCTTGTCGTATGTCGTTGAAGTCCTTTCCGTATTTCTCCAGAGCCTCTTCAAACATGGCAGCCTCCGAGGCACTCCACTCCTCCATCTCGTCCCGACACAGCACCGGCCCACCGGCTGGGACCAGCACACTTAACGCACTGGACAGGTCGTAACCATGACAATGCAGTGTGTCCATGGCGTGGAACTACACACACACACACACACAATGTAAAACAGTACATCTGTAGATCCTTTAAGGTTGTTCTTCACCAAAATGCCGTATTGGTCTACCAATGGTGGAGAGTCCTCTTGATCGATCGATCAATTGGAAGATATTCTCAAATGTATTGCTCCATGTAATTGGAAATCAATCAACTACTGAGCTCATCTGAGGCTTTAAAGCACATAATGATGAAATGTCCCAAATGACTTAAGGGGAACCATTTTATTATATTATTATTATTGCATAAGAAGCCAGAGAACATGACAACCAGACCCTATACAGATGAAGACATTAAGGACGTGTCTCACACAAACTCAAAGCAAATGTAGCCTGTGGTTAGAACGGCAAAACCAGGAATGCATATCGACTGGCATCGTTTTGGTGAAGATAATCACATCAAGCTGATTTTCTATTATATTATTAAGTCCTCATACGGACTTCCTGTACGCAGGAGAAATCCGTGCTTGGTGCCAAATGAGCAGGCCCTCTTAGTTCCTCACAAATATCAACTAGAATAGGATGCGTTGTTTCTTTACTCAGCAGTTTTGAACCCGGTTCGATTTTCCCTGAACACACAGAGTATGAAATGGATGAATTCAATCAAATAACCCATTATTGCTCTAGGAAAGGCACGTCTGCAGTAAACTGCATTCTATGAGTATATAATAAAGCTAAATCTAATTTGTTTGTCAGGCCAAACCAGGTTAATGGAAGAAGTGCATTCTTTAAATTAAGTCCCACAACAAATCCAAAGATGAGTAGTCAAACCCATGCATTTGTCCCTCACCAATGTGATATCTCGCGAGGCCGCGGCTGCACTCATGTGTAGACTTGGCTGTCGGACCGAGCTGCTACAGTCCAGCGCTCTGGCAAACGTCCCCACCGCCCTACAAACACATTATCTGGAGGTCAGGGTCTAGACGAGGGTCACGGGGTCAGCACCAGCACAAACAGGAGCCGGGAGGTCAGAGGTTGGAAGCTAAACATCGTACCGTGCAACCACCAGGAACTGGTCTATCTGTTTGCTGGAGAGTGGACCATCAGGATCCCACAGCTTCTCCTCTAGCTTTAACTGGTCACGCTCATCTGATTCACCTGTACAGAGATGCACACAGAAGGTTGGACGAAAACGTAGATGACCGTGTGTGTGTGTGAGGGAGGGAGAGAGAGAGAGCCTACCCTCTTGTAGCATGTCAGGTACATCTGCCTGAAAACGTGGTCCCACTCTGATCTCCCCCTTATCGGCCAACAGTGTCTTCTGGGTAGGGTCGTAGACCAGTGAGTAGAAAAATGTATCCTAAAAAAGAAAAAGAAAGACTTTATATAATAGACACTAAGCTAAAACATGGGAATGGTTAGGGAGGCATTTAAATTGCAAATGCACGGTGCATACACCTAAACCTCCAAAATAAAATAGAGACACTAGCCCTCTTACTTCTTTGTCAAGGTAGGAGAGGACAGCTTCAGTCTCATTCAACAACGCCACACTACACTTCCCCCTAAAAAACAGAAAAGGGGGAGGGACAGACAGAGAGGGGAGAGAGAGACAAACAGACAGTGAGAGGGGATAGAAACAAACCGAGAGGAGAAAGGCAGACAGAGGGGAAACGGACAGACAGACAGAGGGGGAAGACGGACAGACAAACAGAGGGGTAAACGGACAGACAAACAGGGGGGAGACGGACAGACACAGTGAGGGGGAGGCAGAGGAAGGTGAGGGGGGCGGGGGGCTGAAGGAACATGAGCCCTGCTGTGTGGGTTAGCAGGGTCGTATGGCTGGGTGAGTGTGCATCCAGGGAGACTGCCTGTTACAGCAGGGGGCCTGCGGGTGTGTGTACCTGATGTGTGTTGCTGGTAGACTCTCATACTGGCGGGAGAGAAACAGCTCCCTGTGCCGTAACTGGTGTTTCTGTTTATCCGTCAGCTCCGCCTCTGACGGGCTCTCGTTCTCCTCCTCTAGGTCCCCTTTGTACACACACACACATTAAACGACACTGTCAGCCTCGACACCTGCGGTCGGAAACAGACATTAACACCAACACACACATTGTTCCACCTACTTGCGTGTTTGTCAGCCAACTGTATGAGGCTATGTGAGATGTCCCTCCTCCTGTAGAAACAAACCACCTTGGCCTCCACATTGCCACTGGCTGTCTGAAGAAAGTAATACAGTTAATGTTCAGAACTCAGATGTGTCAATAACATTCTCTGTATCACCACTGGCTGTCTGAAGATAGTAATGCAGTTAACTCTCAGAACACAGGTGTGTCAATAACATTCTCTGTATTGCCGCTGGTTATCTATTGTGTAATGGGGAGGGATGCAACTTTTTAAAAAGATGATCTTGAATCTGAACGAGAACAAACGAGTTTGATTCTCATTATACAGTCCTTTTCCCCCGGTCAAAGCCTCAACACAGAGCCTGACAAGAATAATCTCTGCAAAGTACATGAAGAAACAGAGTAATTAACACAACATTTAAAAAATATATAAGATGCATAAAATTCAATTGCTTGATTGAGTGCCTGGTTGGTCATGAAGATGTTTGTCTCCACTAAGTACCATGAATGGTGTGTCCATTCCAGTTTGCCGGATGCTTTGAAAGTGACAGCTGACGGCAGATATCTACAACTAAGTTCCATTTTACTCAGACAATCTCACACAAACACCAACTTAAAAAAGAGCAGAGGGAACAAACAGGCATTCCAGCTGTTCAACCCTTAGGCACACTGACCAGTGCCCCCCCCCCCCCTCCCTCTCACACAGCAGGATTGGCAGTACCTTGTTCAGTTCTTCTATCCGGCGGATCAGGTAAGGGTTGCTAGAGGAATTCTCAAAGAATACATAGTCTGCAAGAAAACAAAAACATCAAATAAACACACTGCCTTCCATGCTTTTCACTGAATAGCCAATTACAGCCACTGGGTGTGCAGGGTTTAATTCCAGTCCTCTTATAACACTCAATCAACAACAGTGGAAAGCAACCCTGACAGGGCTTTAACCATTGACACTGCAGTTAGGAGCCCAGATTACTGTATTCTGGTAGTGCTAGAACTCTTGGCAGAGGTGACACGTTGAAATAACATATTTAAATATACACAGTCTAACACAACCTATTTTTGACAGTTGGTGGTTCAGGTTATTTAAACCTAGTAAGAGTTTAACCAGTCAAATAGGTCTGAGTCGTACCTCCAACAGATAGCAGCCTACCTATAGATGCCACACATACATATATACACACACACACACCTATATTCAGAAATGAACCTATATACTACAACTCTCGCCCATTGCCAGAGTAGGTACAATATCATTAAGATAATATTGATACAATGCAAACACACACCGTCTTGATGTCCAATGGAGAACTGCACATAAAAAGCTGAGAAAAATGACAACAGATTCGACATCACGTGACAAACATTCCGATACGCTGTAGCAGAATAGAAAAAAAAAAGCATCCTTACACTGTTGCCAACTTATCTTGCTTTTCAGCTACAAGTCTGCTCTTTATAACGTTATCATGCATACAATGCATCATCATTCACTGCCGTGTATGATACTCAAATGCGGGATAACTATCCAGAAACGGTAACTACTGACTAGTACTGTAACTGCAAAAGATCCATACACGCGATACAAGACGCCATGACGGCATGAGACAATGTCGGAAGCCATCAACAGTTAGCTACGTGGCTAATCTGGTAAAGCTAACTGAATATTACACTAGTTATTCTACCTGAAACCAAGCAGAAATACAACTACGAAACAGAGGTGCCCAGGCCATTCATTTTAAACTGTTACATAAAACATCGGCACTTTATTATAGAGGTTACGATCATTCATTGTATCTGTTTGGCAACAAAGCCTTGACTTCTAGCCAGGGGCTAGTTAGCTACTCTAGCTAGCACATGAATAAGGATCCGTAATACATGGATGTGTGCCAAAAAGCGCTAAATACAAAAGCAGCTCTACCAAACAATAATAATTACGACAATCTTACCAGCAAACGGAAAATCATTAAATGCATTCAGGTGCATGTGTACATTAAATAGGATATTCGGTAAATATAAGATTGCATGGAAAAAGTCGAAAATAGTAAATGTTTATAGTGTAAGATGCTAGCTAACGGCTAACTGGTATGGCCACGACAATCGAGGCCTGACCATTAGAATCTTACAAGAAAATCCGTCAATTTCTCCCGAAAACAACTGCACACGTTTGCATGACTAAAGTCAGATATTACACTATGGCTATAACTGACGCAAAATAGGAATATTGATTCGTTGCGATGAGAGAAAATTAGCATGTTTCGACTACATCAAAAACCCTATTGACATACCTCCGACCCGGTACATGTTGGCGGCCATTTCTGCCCTCCCGGAGTGTTAAAACACAAACCATAAACTAACCGAAAATAGTATCAATAAATAAAGCGATCAGATGTAAAAGTCCTGTGGTCAGTTTTAAAAGAGTTTGAGTTAGAAGGTAAAGTCGTGGGGGGGGGTTGAACGTAGAGTTGAGCGGGAGATTTTTGGTGAGGTGCCCCCTATCTGCCTGCCTTCTCACAGTACAATACAGTAGGCAAACACACAGCCACACATCCAAAACACCAGGATCAACCCGAAATCAAAGGCATCTAGTGACGGAGGGGGAGGGAACTATAGGCTACTGCAATCTGACACACACAGACTTATTTGAGCTTTGTTACCGCATGATGCGCCACCTTCTAACCAATTCTGCAGTTCATTTAAGTTGACATAATATCTGTGTTTCTGCCGCACTGCACTAAGGCTTTCTGCAATACAGCCCATTACACTTTTATCACATTGCGTAAATGTTTTGAAAACGATATGGCTATCACTGAAAAGTTATTCATGCCAATGTTAATTACTGCTTTGTGCCTGTCTGTTTGTCATGCACTGATCACCTCGCGCTGGCAGCTTCATCCCAGTGTTACCATGGTGCGTAATTTTTCGGTGTTGGGGAAGTGGAAGGGGGAAATTTGTGACATCACAGGCTGGGACTGAGGTTGGAGAGCGAGCGAGATAGAGTGTAAAAGAGAGCGAGAAAGAGAGGGTGTGGAAAGCGAGTGCTAGGCGCACACGGAGCAGAGAGAGGAGAGGAGCAATTTCATCCCGTTGTGAGCGCAATCGTATCCATCTGTCCATTAGCGCAGAGTCATTACCCTTTTTTTCTTTTATGTTAACTAGATTCCATATCATATTCTACCAAGCGCTGTGCGTAAAACATTGCTGTTATCCGAGAAGAGTTTGGTGTCTAGCAGTGCGTCAGGACGGGCCGGGAGAACCTGGGTCTAGAAGGCAGATTAAGTTTCTGCCCAGCCAGATGGTTATGTCCAGAGTGCCTCCAGGGTGTTTTGATTTGCCTGACTGTTGACCTTCACTGTAGATCTCCATGGTTCGAGGGAAGATGGAAAGTCGCGAACCCTGAAACATGAAGTTCGATGAAAAAAGTATCTGCGTTCTGAATGTGGGGGGTACCCGTTATGCCTTCCCGGCGGAAGTCATCCGTGATTTCCCCTTACAGCGTGTGAGCCGCCTGCACACATGTGTTACGGAGAAAGAAGTTTTAGAGGTCTGCGACGACTATGATCAAGACAGAAACGAGTTCTTTTTCGACCGTCACGCACAAGCCTTCGTCTTCATAATGCTGTACGTGCGCTCTGGAAAGCTTCGGTTCGTCCCGGGAGTGTGCGCGCTCTCATTTTACAGCGAGATGCTGTACTGGGGACTTGGGAGCGCGCATCTGGAGTTCTGTTGCCAGCGGAGACTAGATGACACCGGGTACTCGGAAGAGGACCTGATTTTGCGCGCTGAGGAGAACGAGTCACCGAGCGAAGTGGAGACGGAGCACGGTCTGTATGTTTGTACTTGCGTTTAGAACGTTTGTGTGCATGTGATAAGTTTGACATGTGCCTAACTGTATGTGTGTAGGTTCTGGGTGGCTAGAGTGGATGCGCCGGACATTTGAAGAGCCGGGGTCATCGGTGGTGGCTAAACTCCTTGCCTCACTGTCCATCATCTTTGTAATCATTTCCATGGTGATGCTGTGTATGAGCACCCTTCCGGATTGGGACACCGCCAAACACAACACGGTGGAGGAGCACAGGTACACACACACACACAAAACAAGGACTCAATCGGGATAGTGGTCATTCCAACACAACTAAGGACGTCACGTTTAATGGGTTACCTTGGGTAGACTTCTACAAAGCTCTTATACAGCTTAATATATATATAAACACAAGATATAAGATATGTATAAACATATATAAAAACACAGTAGGCCAACAGCACCCACAATGAATATTGTGTGAGACTGCGTGTGTGATGTTTGGAGCTTCTTGGTAAGATTTGATCAGTAGGTCCCATGAGCAGCTGGATACTGGGCAGCAGACAGTCAGTATTGCCTTTAATTTAACACTTTAATTAACCACCACACACACACTCCCACCTCTAATAACCAGCTGGGAATCAATAAGCAATAAACAGGATGACTGGGTATATCTCTAACACCTCTGTTTCTGTCTCTGTCCCTCTCCCTTCTCATTCCCTGTTTGCCATTTCCAAACCCCTTTCTTTTCTACCTCCTCCTCCTCCTTCCAGGATTGTGGAGGCGGTATGTATTGGTTGGTTCACAGCAGAGTGTGTGGTGCGTTTCCTTGTGGCAAAGGTGTGTTATCTTCTTAGTTCTCCCACACATGCTGATTCCCTCTCGCTTTGCATTATCTTTCTAACACCCAAAAATCTAAATCTACTCCAGGACAAGCTGGTCTTCCTGTGTCAGCCACTGAACCTGATCGACATAGCAGCCATCACACCTTATTACATCTCCATGGTAATGTCAGGTGGGACAGGGGGGTTCTCGGGCGTCGCTGGCGTAACCCTAAGGGTTCTGCGGATGATGCGCGTGTTTTGGCTGGTGAAGCTGGCTAGACACTTCCTGGGCCTACAGACGCTGGGACTCACACTACGGCGCTGTCGTAATGAGATGGCCACTCTCGCCATCTTCCTCACAGTCGCCACAGCGATATACAGCGCCTTGGCTCAGCTCCTGGAACATGGCCTGGACCCGGACCACCGTAACCTTGACGACCGTAGTAACAGAGGAGGAGGCTATGCCAGCATCCCAGCTGCTGCCTGGTGGGCTGTGATCTCCATGACGACCGTTGGTTATGGGGACGTTTACCCGGTAACAATTGGCGGGCGCATGCTTGGTGGGCTGTGCGTGGTCAGTGGCATTGTTCTTCTGGCGTTGCCAATCACCTTTATCTACCACAGCTTCGTCCAGTGTTACCATGAACTAAAACTCCGCTCTGCTAGGTACTCACACACTAACACACACTAACACACACTGAATACACACACGCACTTATACATGTATGGACCATAAATATTATCAGTTTGTGTTTATATGTTCTATTCACATCTCAACCAATACATCAGTTTTAGTTTATACCAGATTTGCTAGTATTTGTTTTTAGTTTTAGGGACAGAAAGCGTGACGCTTAGAGCCACATGACAGATTTTTTGTGTTTTGGGGATTTCTCTTCTTGCTATTGGTGGAGCAGTACTATATAATGCGCGTCAAAGGTTAGCTTTAAATTATTATATTTAATTATGGAGGAATACTGCCAAAACGGGTACAAGACATATTGGAGGAAACTTACTTGCACATGTTTAAGCTGTCGTCACCCTTTGGATTATTGGCTACGCTAGTTATTTATCAGATGTTGATGCACAAGCTAGGCTTATTGAATTGATGCTTTTTCTTTATACAAGTCACGACACACTTACGCCTTGCACAAATCTGCCCTGCCACCTCCACCCATTCAACATAGCATAGATTTACATTTACAGGCTATTCGTTATGAAAACATTTGGGGGGATTCTCATATGCTTGCAATGTGGTTTTGATTATGGCTTGAAAAGTCACTAAGAATATAATTGGGGTTGTGATCTTTGCAAAACATCTCTTTTGGATTCAGCAGTTTTTGGGATGCAAACTCATTAACATAAGCTGTAGCAAAATGCCAAAAACACAATTAACTGGAGGAAACTGAAGTGTTGTTTTTCATAATGCAGTTGATTTGTGATAATGAGATTAACTTATATGTTAAGCAGGACATTCATGCAATGGTCCAAACATCCTATTATGATATTACAAATATTGGATTTGTTTTTAGATTTTGGCAGTGCTGGCATAGTAGATTGATGAGGCTGGAATAAATCATCTTTCCTTAAAAGTTACAAGTTACTGGATATTATATATTATTTCTTTATTTAGGTATGCTTAGAGTCAAAGATGCTAGTTTAAATATATTTCTAGTTTTTCAAATCTGTTTATTCATTTTTTTTATATTTACTTATTTTCTTCAAAATTCGGTTTAGTCTTCCCACTACACATGGAACTTCAATGAATTAGAAATGTGTACCTCAATCTTGTGCCACCAACTGGATGATTGGCAGATGACAGACAAAACGGACATACACCATAAATCCATATTTGCTTTGAGTTCCCATGGTTACTTTGGCGGTTACTGCTTTCCCATTGGTGTAGGCTTCCATTGGCATGGATCAATGGGAGTTGTGCATTATGTGTTAGATTGTGTGTTGGTTTGGTTTTCTGTGTGCATTTCTGTTTGTAAAAGAGAGAATTTCTGTACAGTTTTCTGCACAAACTTCACAGTGACTGATTTATTTTAACGGGCAACATGTTCAACAGTTCTGTTTACTGAACAACTGTCAATCATAGCTGTGATACTGCTGCAAACCCACACAGACATACACACTGGGTAAATCGTCCTGTCTCCAAATGTGTATAGGCTCTTTATTCATAATCTTTTAGGCAATACTTCACCAAAGTATTAGACCAAAGACATAATGTAGAAAGGACTTAAAAGTGACAAGCTTAATTTTTTTTATGCAAACAGCTCTCAACACTGTCTATTGATTTCCAGATTTGGTCTTAAAATGTAGTTAAAAGGTAAGATGTATTTATTTTACTGGCAGCCTTGTAGACCAATCTATTGATATTGTTTACAATTGTTTGTAAAACAATTTTTTCATAATTTCTGTTAACCTAAATTGTGGGAAATTAGGCCTCAATTCATTGGAATTATTTTCAGTATTGCTGTGTCAATCCCATTCAAATAACTTAACAAATGCCTCTGTATTATATCCATAATTCAGACCATACATTTGCATGTTGTAAAGTTGTGAAGTGCTGTAAATTATGCATTCATTTTAGTTTATTTTCCACTAAAATAATAAATTTACTGTTTATATATTTAATGAGCAGACACTTTGAGTGTTCTTGTGAAAATATTTTTTTAACATTATATAAGCATTGGAATGATACATTTTAACATACGATATGATGTCATTACACCTTTTTTCTGACTTATTTGGTTGAGGCTACTGGTGTAAAGGATGTGAGATATCCAATGAGCTTGCAAGGGAGGAGAGGAGATCCCTTCAAAGAATTACCTCTTAAGTATTCACAGTAAGTTTTCATATGCTTCAAAAAGTTGCTGCTTAATGCAAAACAAATTGACTAGATTGTTTTGTAAATAAAAATGCAACATATAAAAATGCTGAAATTGTTTTCTTTTTACATTTTAGCATGTGGATTTTTCTGCATTTACCCAGGAGAAGGTCTGTAGTATACTAACAATTTTGGCTGTTTAAGTTGGGCCTATTGCAAATTCAATGTAGCAAAAACATTTTTTTCACATAGTAATAGATTTAGTTTTATATGATAAAGTTTAGGCTATAGTGCTTAATGCAGGATATATCTTTTTAGAATTTTTGCATGACTGTAAGTTGCTTTGATATCTATCACTGTATAAATGGCATATAATATAGGTTGTATAATTGTACTGTGTTGTATAATTCAAGAAACCACTTTAAGAAAAACATTCTAATTAACATATTGTAAATTTGATGTGTGCTACACTTTGCCTGATAAGGCTTGTTGCATTTTCAACTGTCTGTAAAATCAACGAGTTTGGCACATCATCATTTCCAGTTTGTGGTCAAAAGTTCATTGAAAAACTTTGGGGTTCTTAGACTACAGACACAAAAACAAGTTATTCTGACTGGTTTGGAAGTAGCAACATTCGTTCAAGATGTACACATACATAGGAGTACAGTGGCACACACACCCCAGTGTTCAGACCTTAAACTGTAGGTTCAGACTGACAGAAGTCTGCAGCTGATTTGGTGCCAGTGTCACTGTGAATCTGAGAAAAATGTCGACCAAACAGATCAACCAACACCTTTCCCACGCAACACACTTAATCTCCAACCCTCCTTCTTTCTCTCAGTACCTCTCACCCCCCTCGCTGCTTCTTTCTAGCCTTCACTCCCGCATTCTTTTAAGAGCTGAACGTTTTAGATATTGCAGGTGCACTTATTTTGATCTTAACGTGTACAGTTAGAGATAATTATAAAAATGTATAAAGATGTATTAATTCAAGTGTTATTGTTTTGGTAAGTGTTTACTTATTTGGTATTGTACCAATTCGGCTTCTCTTTCATGACAACGAATGTGTCACGGTCATCTGTGGCAGCAAATGTATTTCTAAACAGGCAGTGCTGAGACACCTAATTGTGTCGTTCTACGTCGACGCTGACTCAAAAAAGACCCTTTTCGCCGGGTGTTTTTGTCGAGCAAAGCTGTGTCTTGTAACATTTACCCGTCCTTAGCGGGCAATATGACATACTACAAGTTCAGCGGTTTCAGTCAGAGGTTGACAGGGTCGGCACCGACCCCAGCCTACAGCCCACAGGTAAGCCCTGAATAAAATGGCCCTAGTTTAGAGTCTAGTGTCAGTGAATTGTATTACCTAACAGCGCTGGGGTGCCAGGAAAAAACGGTCATTGGCTGTTTGAGTAGTAATCAATAGAAATATGCATACATTCCAGTACATATGCTATTTCGGCTTTTTAGCATTGTCTTCGTGACTTAAGATCTACCTAGCAAACTTGCAACGTCCTGTTGTAGGAATCACCACATTGCGTATTTACTGTGACTAAATTAAGTTTATCTGAGTATACAGTTCTAAACTCCCAAGCATAGAATGTCTGTATTGTAATTGTAAATTGTTATACTGAATTTTCTTCCTGGATTTTGCTTAGGTTTTGTTAATTATATTAAAACTATGTTTCAGGGTCTGAAGCCTGGTTTTCCAGCAGAGTCCCCAACCATGACGTTTGCTACACCCACCAAAATGGTGTCAGAGTCAGGGGCCATTGTGGAGTACCTTGGGGTAAATAAGGTTCCAGATTTCCAGAGACTGTTCCAGGTACATCCAAACACAATGTCTCACAAACACAATACCAATTAAATAATGCACAAACATGCCTTACATATTTCTTTATCCTCTCTCAGATGTCAGATGGTATTCCAGTCCATCTCAAAAGAGGTGTTCCTGACAGATTGTTGTACCGCACCACAATGGCTCTGACAGTAGGGGGCGCACTCTACTGCCTTGTTGCACTCTACCTTGCTGCACAACCCAGGAAAACAACTTAAACCCAGCCAGGCATAACTTTATAGGCAGAAGTAGTCCACATGTCATAATCCCCATAAAACCCTGCAGAAAAAGTTGATATTGGCTCTTTGTATTTCACCATTCATTTATCCCACAAGGGATTTTAAAATAAGGTTTATGTTTTGTACATTTTCTTCTATTAACTCTATCAAAAAAGCCAAGTCTACTTGTCCTATGACTATTTACAGTTTTTTAAAATGGTGAGGTGATGTGAGCCTTCAACATACTTTATTTAAAAATCCTTTATTGAAGAATTTAGTGGTGTAAAAATGCAAAGAGATGCTTTTTATAGTTTGCAGGAAGGTTTTATTGGGATTTTGATAGACTATTTCAGTCAATGGTCCAGCCCAGCAGACACAAACTCAGGGGTATTTTTACATTTTATGAAGTGTTTATAAAGTTTGAGAGGCTTCAGATCACTAAATACACCATTGGCTTATCCCAGGATCAAACAAATGCCATCCACAGCTCTAAGACAGAAACTGTGCTGACCTTTTGATGATGATGATGATAAAGCAGAAGATCCCTGAATCATTTAGGGGTATGTGATGTCTGTTCAGGTCACAAGCACAATGCAACTGTTGTCTGTATTCATTATTTGGTGTTATAAAAAAAGAAGTTGTAAAAATTATTAAAATACTTTGATCTAAAGGGTTTGACCATCTAGTGTGCATCTCCTAGTGTTTTATTTATATAAAAGTCAATTGTTTGATTAGATTGTAATATTTTGCAGTGTTCCCTCCATTTTTCTATTTCACTGTTCTCTTTACAATGGAGATGTGATGAGCCTTTTATTCCCACTCAGCTTTTGACAGCCAACAGCCTTCTGCACTACAGATCTGCCAGAGGAATGTGTGTGTGAGAACTTTGTCTGGTAATGTCTGAAAGCTGCTGCTCACTTGGCTCCTAGACACCCCTAGTCTCTTATGGTGCTTTGAAGGGGGAGGGAGGCTGAGGACTCTGGTGCTTTGAAGGGGGAGGGAGGCTGAGGACTCTGATGCTTTGAAGGGGGAGGGAGGCTGAGGACTCTGGTGCTTTGAAGGGGGAGGGAGGCTGAGGACTCTGGTGCTTTGAAGGGGGAGGGAGGCTGAGGACTCTGGTGCTTTGAAGGGGGAGGGAGGCTGAGGACTCTGGTGCTTTGAAGGGGGAGGGAGGCTGAGGACTCTGGTGCTTTGAGGGAGGAGGGAGGCTGAGTATTGGTTAGGCAGACAGTAGGCTGTCCAGGTGTTTTAACGATTCAGCTACCTCTACCACTGCAGTCCTTTGAAGTGTAACCTGATTACACTTTTCAAATTCTGTCGTGAAGAGTAATTGTTCCATAGTTCTTTAAAGAACATGTTTGAATATTTCCTGGAATGACCAACAGTCTGCCTCTTCCATCCTTCTTTTCGTCACAGCTCAGTCCTATTCTAGAAAAGCATCTAATAGAATTTGAAAGTCTCTTTCATTTTTCTCATTGAACTCTCATGTCCTGCTTTTTCTACCTTTCATCTACTATCTCCTTGTCCACCTCATCTCTCCCTTTATTCCTGTAAATGTAAAAACAGGAGCATGAAGGAACCTTACCTACCCATGTCTGAATATAATGTCAGTAATTACGAACAAATAACTAGAATGTTCACGTCTTTTATATTACCAGCAGAGGGCAACAAATATCTCAATTTTAACATTGGCAATGTTTGACTGTGATAACCACAATTTTAACAGTGTGGTGAAAATCATGAATGCTGATTGGCTGAAATCGGTAGGAAACATCACTTTATTAGTCTAATTCTGTTAGCAACTGGTTGATTAAGCAGTAAAGAATGTTGGGGGTACTACTCAACCACTAAGCAGAACAGCTTTAAATAGCCTCACTCCCAGTCATACACAACTCTTGTTCAGGTCCCTCTATCTCCCACCCTTCTGCCATCCCAGGAGGAACTCCCAGTCCTCCTGTAACGAAGAAAACGTTGTTGTTTGAAGAGAACTTCGTTACTAACTAGGTCGAATGGTGCGGAGTTGGGTATGAATTGCACCGGTAACAAACAACTTAGCTATGCATGTTAATAATGGCAGGTGGGAGGCGAAATTGGCCCTTTATTGGCAGGATTTGTACAGAAAATTTTGTACGGTATATTTTAGAAATGTATTAAATATTTATTGGAAGGGCTAACTGATGAACCAGGATGGTTGTTCTAGGGCAAGTTAGCATGAGTACTTTCCTCTGCCTGGAAGGGTGAAAGGGGATTACGTCAATGTAGGTTAGAATGGACTAACGAGGGGTAAAGCAGTTGTGGAAATTATATGAATGATAGACTGTGGGAAAGTGTGTGCTAATGCAATTGTATACGTTGTTGCGTGAACCACTTACCGGTCCTGTCCTATGTTGTTTGAAAGTGTCCTGCCCAAATATGTCCCCGGCGTAAGAACACCTGTATATTATGTTCCAGGATGGACCAAGGGGGATGGTCGGAGTAGGGTGTGGTTTGGTAGTCGGGTGTATATGTATATTTCTGTATAATTGTTGTTTCAGATTGGTGGAGACCCGGGTGGTAATATTTGCTGTAAATTGTTAAATTATTTGTGTATGGTAATTGTGCCATTTGATAAATGTGTGCACAACTGTGAATGGGTTCATCCATGGGTGTCTTGTTGAAACTGTATAAAGGTCGCTAGTTTCCATCTGTCAGGGGCTGATCTGGACTATTTTTTTGCATTACCATTGTCTTACACCTCCCTCCCCAAACCTCTACACTAATGTCTGCAACGACTACAAATCCAACAATGCTGTCCACCCAACTATGACACTGCTCTGGTTGTTTGTTTTTTTACTAATTGTGATATCCAGGTACTGTGGAAGGTCAACCAGCTATTGGCGGCTGGATAAAAAAGACAAAACCATGGAGGTTGGGGATTTCAGGAAATCTTCTAAATGTTCTACTCAGGAATGCGAACGCATTTGGGCAGTAAAGTTCAATCTTTTCCAAAATACCCAGCTACCCGAGTAGTCCCACAAACACTAACATGACTATTCTCACCATGTGTGTATGTACACAACATTCAAATATCATGGAAAGGTATAGGTATAGGTATAAAGGTAAGGTAAATCAAATATAAAAGGGACATTGTTATTTCTTACGGCTCATGGAAATAAAAAATCTCAGAATATTCAAATAAAACATTTTCAATACAGAAATGTCTACCTGAGAAGAGCTCTAATTAGGTAATTAACTCCCTGAGCCTTCAACATATCAGTCTGGTTTAGCACACTCAACCACAATACTAAGGAAGATTGCTGATTTGACAGTTATCCAGAAGACACCCCACCAGCAGGGTAAGCCACAGAAGGTCATTGCTGAAAGGGCTGGCATCATTGCTGGGAGTGCTGTATCAAAGCATATTCATGGAAAGTTGACTGGAGGGAAAAAGTGTGGTAAGAAAAGGTGCACAAGCAACAGGGAGGACTGCAGCCTGGAGAGGATTATCAAGCAAAGCTGATTCAAGAACTTGGGGGAACTTCACAAGGAGTGGACTGAGGACGGAGTCAGTGCATCAAGAGACACCACACACAGATGTGTCCAGGACAGGGGCTACAAGTGTTGCATTCCTGTACCGTTTCTTAGTGGATCAAAGCCCTCTCTACAGATAAAAGTAACATTAGTATTTCATTTGGAAATCAAGATCCAGAGTACTTCATGCTTGGCATATGGGGTACTGTCACAAGGAAATGTAGAACCAACAACGCAGATGAGCTGAAGGTCGCTATCAAAGCAACCTGGGCTTCCATAACCCCTCAGCAGTGCCATGCGGCATTGATGCAGTCATTTGTGCAAACGTTTTCCCAAGCAAGTATTGAGTGCATAAATGAACACACTGTGTAGGTGTTTGGAGTTCATTAGAGCTCTTCGCAGGTTGACATTTTTATGGATTTTACTTCATGCGTATGTATCTAGAATATATTGAGGTGCCAATTTTTTATTTGAATTACCGAACAAATTAACTTTTTTTATGAATCTGAATGTGTGTCTATATATGTGTGTGTAGAATTTGTATATTCCCAAATGTTCACATCCGCATGCGTATGCTTACATAATTATGATTGTGTGGAAATGTTGCAAAACATATTGTCGGCAAGATTTTCCATTTTACAAGTTCACGGGATTAGACCTAATTGCATTTGTAGGTCAGAATCCCGGTTTTCCGGACATTTTGCAACTAAACGTGTCATCGCTTGTCATCGCTTGACGCTCTCCTGTCAAATCAATAGACAACCCTTTATGTTGAAAAGCTCAAAACAGATGCAGGCCACAGCCAAGGTACTGATCTACAAATCATCTTTCGCCATAAATAACTGCTCATTATTATTTGTAGATCAGTCCGTCTATCACAATTTACCCATGATGCATTGTGGTCGAATCTTACCAAACACAGCCAATCTTTTATGAAGAGAAAAACAGAAAAGTAATCATCTGGATTATTTTATATCCTGGTATGTATAATTATTTTGTATGCACAATTATGAATGTGTGTGTGATGGCCATGCCCGTGTTCATATCTGAACACTCGCGTTTCTATTTTACGTTCTGCTTTCTCCTTGCAGCAGCCAGTCGTTTTATTTGTACTGCTTTTTTCTGCAAACAATAAACTCTCAGGCAGATTACGTGAATTGTTGTATTGCTTTTGTCAGTGATATTTGGTATTTCCTTTGAATGTTTTTGTTAATTTTAATCGTCTGACGCTTGCGTGCAAGGAGTAACAATGGAATCATATTAGCCCTCCCCCATACATAGTTTTTTCTTTAAAGAAATATGGTCATAAAGCCAACGTTTTTAAATAAATCCGGTGGGTGCGTTTAATCATGTTTTAGTTTTTTTGTTCACCCACAAAATATTTCTTCCACCCCTGCAAAAGCAAGGCGCGGCACCCTCCCTGATCAAAAGCGATGTGATGTGCCTCAATGTGAATCCGGTTTCTGCAGATACTGCAATTAGGATACTCACAGTCGGTAGCCTGTTCTTTGGACCCCATCTGTGGTTGTTGCTTGTGATTTAGGGACGATGAGAGCTTTCAGATAATACGGTAGAACTAGCTTTAAAAGATTTGTATGCAATATGAATAGCATGGTCGCCGTTCAGCCCAGCCGAGGAATTTACTGCAAACAGACTTTCTATTTTTCTTTATATTTGTTGATTTCAATTTCATGTGAAATTGTGAATTGTATATAGCCCCCCAGGGAGAGAATAATAAAGCCGCTTTCGAGGTAGACGACACCTATTTTTGTACAAAAACAGTCCGAGGTTATTCGAGTAGTAATATTACAACACATTAGGTATTTATTAATTAATACCGTTAGTGTAATTGTGGTTGTTCTTTATTAAATTGTTCTATATTGGCGATGAGATATTTTCAATTCTGGAGAAATAATATTCTACGGGATCAATAACAAGATGAAATACATCTACACATTTAGGTGAATATAATAAGGAAAGGTATTAGTTGGTAATAAAAAAATATATACTATACAATTTCTTAAAATTGTTACACCTAGAATGTGTCCAAATATTTGGTCTGTTGTTTCAGATCTGTCCCTCAAAAATAAATTAATGAGCAGGGTCATCTAAACCATTAGCACAAATGCTTCCCATGTGCATTACATTTTCAATTAGCCATGGTCACAGCCATGAACTGTCTACGCCATCACCTAAAAAACCTTATTTCGATTTTTTTGTGTAGTAAAGCAACTGAGAAACAAAATTCTAGTAGGTTTTTGACCACTTGACACGGTCTCATAATTCCCAGAACCAACAGAAAGAATGATGTTTTTTTAAATTAGAATATGTTGTCAACTTGGTCAGTGGTTTTTCCAATAAAAAACTGTAATGGCTTTATCCCTTAAGATCAATGTTTTTTTAATCAATATATTAGAAACAAAATGTACGTATTTCTATTCTGTCTGTGTAAATACTTGCTGTACTAGATATTACTAGTGTTTGCTTCATAATTGTCACATGGTTTGCATGGTGTCTAGAAAGACATTCTAAAGGAATAAAAATGATCCTTTGTTATTGTTTTGTAAATAAGCAGAGGGTCTTATCGAAAGTGGCTCAAAGAAATGATTAGGGTTAACGGCTTGCTCAATTAACTAGCACAGGGATTTGATCTAGCAACCTTTTCATTTTCTTGTAATTGCCTATCTTTTCTGGAAATACTGAAGAACAAATACATGATCTTTCACTTGGATCTCTTCTCCTTTCCAGATTATGTGGAGTATGTGTATACTGCTGGGTACTGCTCTCAGTGTCGGTAAGTTACTTCACTATATTTTAAATACTACATTTGGTCTTGTCAATGTCAGGCAGCACCATTTTTATGAATGAAATCTTCAAGCTCAGTAAAGAATGACAGTGTAAAGTTGTGAAGGAAATAGAAAAACATAGTGTAAATCAGTACAACTGAGATCAATCAAAATTATTTTCTTGATTGTACAGTGCGGAAGATAACCTCTCACGATGTTAGAGGGAGATCCCTCTTTCTTGTTGTGAGGGAGATCAGGTGTTTTAGAACTGTCAGATGTTTCTTTGAAGGCCTGCTACTTTGTATAATATTGTATTATATATTATAGCTGACATTGTTTCTGCCCAAATCTTTTAATCTTAAATCAGAGTAGATATTCAACAATTGTTTTGAATTTGTGTCCATGTCAATTCTGACAGACATTATACTGTCATCTTTTTTTCCCCCGTCAATCCACTGTTCTTTACCAATGCTTAATATACTCTTAAGATGAAATGTTTTAATGGGAAAAAGGTTTTAAAAAGTATTCCCATTATTAACAACAAACCACTTGGTACAACAACCTGGATGGTAAAATATTGAGGTTGGATGCAGACGTTATATGCAGACAGTTAAATGCCAATTTGCCACGATATGGTGGAGCTTTTGATATCATTGATCGTCTCCTGACAAAGGAAGAATAGACTGAGGTGTATGGAACCTCATCCACTGCCATGTCATGGATTGATAGTTCTCTAATATAACCCAAATGATCTTCTTAATGGAAACCCATAAAACCTGCTTGAGTGTGGAATACCTCCCTGAAGTCAGCTCGGGTTTTGATTATTCCGTTTTACCAATGAACATTATGGCTGAAAGCATTGTACTTGGTACAAGAAGGGGTGGATAACCAGCTGGGTATTATCCTAAACACCATGCTAACATGGTCAGAACCGATGAATGAATTGTCTGTTATTATGGAAGCTGGAATATTTGGGGTCAGGAGGTGCTCAGCTTTCTTTCGACCCTTCTTGAGTTCTACTGGATTTGGTTTTTACCTAAACTGCTCGGCATTTGCAGTTTTGTCTAGTCTGGCGACTGAAGGACATCTGGTCCAGAACAGAACGGCACGTATAGCACTTGGGCTTAGCACTATAGACATAGAGGGTGAACGTTATTATCTGGATGTCATTTCTCTGTGCTGGAGAGACCGACAGCATTTCCCTTTGTCTAAGGGGTTCTCCGAATAGTTTCTGTATTCCCACCCATGATCTCTGTCTCTCAGAGAGCTACCTGGTGCACGATGTACATGAGCGCCTGTCACATGGGCGTCAGCTGAAGATCTACCTCCCAAAGAGCTCTTCCAAGCTAGAGTTCACACCTGCCGAAGAGCCCACAAAGACCATCCTGTACTGGAACCAAGTTGCCCTGACAACCAGAGGACGGGTTTCTGGGACAGGAACTGACAGGCGCTGGTATCTGGACAAGGTGACTAACGCTTTTATTGTCTAATTCAAATATCTTCCCAAAGACCAATTGGGCTGTCGGGGCACGGTATACAAAAACAACCACCATGCTATCTACTGTGTCTCTCAGAAGAATTCAATTCCACCTTTCCACAATTTAATGTTGTGCCACTGATCGACATAAAGTTCATTATGTCGGATCGATTTGAACACAATAAACGTGTCAGGCGGGTGAATGCGTTTGAGAGCCACTCCAAATGTATCCATCTATACATCCTTCATTTGATGTCGGTCCCCGTGTCTCCCGTTTTTGTGATGTGCGTGTAAATGTAATCGATTTGACCGCCCCCCCCTGTTAACTGATGGGTCTGAAGGTTACGTACGAGGACCAGGGGACCTACGTCCAGAGGGACCACTGGAACAAGGAACTGTCCTCCCTCAAGGTGGCCGTGACCAGTGAGTGAAGGGGGGGGGGGTGTGGTTGGGGTGGGAGACTTTTGGCTTTTATTGGATTATTGTTGTGGCGGTTTCTTGGTGTAAAGGATCATTTTACTTTTTGTTCTTTTGTCCTTCTCTTACTCTGGCTTGTTCATCCCTGTCTTTCCATCGACTCTCCCTCTCCCTAAAATATTCTCCACCAAATATCATTGTTTTTATTTCTACATTATTTCTTACCATTAAGAAAGCCCATTGAGACCAGACTTTCTGTTTCTAGGAAGCTACAGCATAGAATCATACCAATCAATGAGCCCAACAGCTTGATGCAGCCTACAGACAACATTTATATTTCGTCTGATCAGTATCATCTCTCCTAGTTTTAAACTAATTGACAGTCCCTGACTGTCTGCTTTTGTCAGTTCTTGCTTCCAACTGTTCCCTCGCCGCTTCCTGTCACACCTTCTCACACCCTTTCCCCCTCTTTCTCTCTCCCCCTCCCCCAGCCAGGCATGACTACTTGAAGTGCATAGCAGGCGAGGACCTCTATATTTCATTGGAAGGCATCGACCTAGCCGATGCCCAGCTTTACTTCGCGGGTGCCGATGCCAACGTCACCCTTGTGCGTGACGGAGCCCCTGTCACCCAGAATCACCCAGAATACCGGGACCGGGTCAAGACCTACTCCACTAAAATCACCATTGAAAACGTCAACACAACAGATGTGGGCTACTATACGCTGAGGGACAGGAGAGACCGGCTGGTCTCTGTCATTAGGATGGAACTGACAGGTGTGTGTGTGGGATTGCACTTCACTTTATACCTTGGTCTAAGTAGATGCCTGTCTGTATATACAGTATAACTCCATTACCTGTACAGTGTACAACAGCGCAGCCCAGGTCAGAAGTAGTGTATTAATTAGGGGAACGAGTTACATTTATAGTATACTCGTAGACATTGGCTGGTTGTAAATAGCTATAAAAGTGGTGGTATTACCGTTAATGGCCTCCACCTGCAATAGTTTTGGCACATTAACTATTACACTGCTGTTAAATTCATCACTTTATTTCTGTGACTGTTTATGTCAGGTCTCCCTGTAAAGAGCCTGTGTAGGTCAATTCTTTTTTTTACAGTGCCAAGGCTGCTGGTTCCACTACCTAGGATACATTGGCCAACCTGCCCACAAACCGGGTCTAGGGTTTGTTAGGGAATGGTTTTACAAACCTGTTACGTGATGAAAGAGGTCTGAGGAGAAAGGCAATAATTGTGGTATCTAACACGCCACAACAGGCAAATCGCTGCACAGTGCGACAGTGGTAACAGCTCAAAGCAACATTGCAGGACGACCCTTGTCATGGGGTGGGGCTATTGCAGCCGAATGACACATCATGTTCTACTACTATTAGCTAAGAAAACGTTGGTCTAAAACCCTCTGGAATGTGTTCAACATCTTGGTAAATCAATGTCGAAGAAGGCAGTCTGTTCTGAAGGCAAAAGCTTGTGTCCCAGTTACCAGGTGGGTTTACAAAAATAACTACGGTTTGTATTACAACCACTCTGGCTCATGTTTGGCCTTTCACTGTGCACCTCCTCTCCTTTGCCTGACCTCCTCCACCCCATCATCCTCCTACTCTCCCACACCTCCCCTCGTCCCCCTCTCTTTGCAGATCACCATGAGGATGAACATGGCAATCACTCCTATATTACATACCTGACCATCATCCTCCTGGGGGTCCCCACGGCTATCTGCTGCTGTTGTCGGAAGAAGATCTTCAAGAAGAAAGCCCCCCACCAGGCTGCCGTCCTCCAGGGGACCCCAGAGATACAGCATCCTCCTCCCGGCTACAACACGCCTGGAGGAGGGGTGTCCCCTGGACCTTGTGGGCCGGTAAGGCACCGCTGGATTGGGTGGTGGTTTAGGCCCCCATTCCCTATGTAGTGCTCAAGCAATTTCAAAGAGGGGGCAGGGTAATTATATAGAGAACAGTGTGGGACACAACCTTTTGTAGAAGAGGCCCTTTATGCCCCCTGAAATGTCTGGCCTCCCTTTGTGGTGGTGCCTGTTACTTTGTGGCTGAGCCATGGTCGGTAGTGAGGGTCGGTAGTGAGGGTCGGTAGTGAGGGTCGGTAGTGAGGGTCGGTAGTGAGGGTCGGTAGTGAGGGTCGGTAGTGAGGGTCGGTAGTGAGGGTCGGTAGTGAGGGTCGGTAGTGAGGGTCGGTAGTGAGGGTCGGTAATGACATTGTCTTGGGTGATTTGAAACTATTGTTATTTACTCATCCGTGTTTACTCCGTTTGTCCCTAATTACATTGCGTGTTTTTGCTGTGATTATTGTAGGTGTTTTATCATGGCCCAGGTCCAGACAATAACATGGTACGTGATGCCTATCATCAGCTGACCACACTACGCTTGTGCATGCTTTGTCTGTTGTCTGACATTAGAATCAGAAGCGGTTCTGTACAGTTGCTCACTGATCTGAATTACTTTGAATAATCCTTTTGTATGTGTATTGTTTACATTTTTTTATTTCACAATATGTATGTAGATACATTATGTGTAACAAAACATGACATATTACTATAAAAAGAGTCCTAGACTGTTTCTAACCAGTCTGGGACTCTTTAGACTGGGCTAGTATTACATGGGCCCATCTAGCCTGCCAGGCAAATATAGCTTGGCACAGATTTTGGACCCAAAATCCTAAAGGAAATATTGTGACCAAACTGAGTCCTGGGGTCTGACTGTAGGAACTGTGGTGCTTCTCCATTTCCAGGGAGTTTACCCACAGGTTCACCCGTACCCTGATCCAGGGATGTCTGGCCAGCCTCAGTGGACCGGACCACACTTTCAACCAGTGAGTTCTTCTATTTACATCTCATGTTACTCGTCACTACTTTTGGATATGCTGTGCATTCAAGGGATTGGTTGAATGGGGTGTGTTTCCCAGCCTGGTAGGAAGGTTGAGGGTGAGTGGTGGAGGCAGAACGTACTGTAGCTTATGTTATCTAACGTTAGGATACAGGCTGGACGCTAGGGCCAGCTGTAAGAGCATTTACAGTTTAAATAGAATCCCATTCTGACCCAAATACAATTTTTGCAAGCTCGAACTAATGAGGAGGCCGAAAGAAATGTCCAACCATAAACCAAACCTTAACCTTTACTTTAATCCCTGAACTGGGATACCTAACCTTACATTCGTTTTCCAAAATAGGATACTATATATTTTGTAGCATTTGTAACATATGATATATTTTTGGCCAATGTGTAACTTGGTGTATCATTTCACATAAATTTAATCATCACTTGGTGTATTATTTCACACATTAATTTAATTAACATTAACATGACATGGAAATTCAATTTTGTGTTTACACCTGCAGTGAGAAAAGTAAACATAAAAAAATATCTCTGCTACTTTGCCAACAATAGGAAAGCATCCTTTGACCTTCAACCTTTACTTACCTGTCCAAAATCCACACGTTTTGTATTTAGACTTCAGTAACCCCAGTGAGTATCTTTCGGGGAAGTGTCCCAAGATACTTTGGAAGGTGACGAGCAACCATGACGTATTTTCACTTTAAAACGGGCTATGTGCTATGTAAATCTGGCAACTTGTTTCATTTATCTGAACAAAAACAGTCTGACAGATGGATACTCTGATTGGGATGTCAACAAGAAAGGCCCTCTGTTTGTGACGGTGAGGTTTTCCTGTGCTTTGCTTCAGGGATACAACCAAGGCTATCCCCCACAGGACCCTATGTTCCCCCAAGGCCAACCCCCGCAGTGGAATGGTCCACCAGCCACCCAGCCTCAGTACAACCCTAGTGTTCCTCCCATGGTAGCTCTCTAAAATTGAATTCTTCATTTTATTGCTAATTACTTCTATTTCCCAGTTCTACTCTACTCTTAACGCAATGTCAATGTGCTTCGCTGTATTTAGTCCATGATTTTTATTTCTGTTGTGCAAAAAATTAATCTTTCATCTTTTAATCTGTCTTTTTTTCTCACTATTACAGTGGAGTGGGCCGCCCAACCAGTATCAGTATCCTGTGGCTCCTATGGTACGTCTCTACTCCACTTAACTAAAATCTAGTTTTTGTTTTTGTGAGGACAATGTGTGTTTTTGTGTGACACAATGTGTGTGTGTGTGTGCGTCAGGGGTATGCTCCGGTGATGTACAGTGCCCCCCCTACCAGTGAGCCAGTGAAGGAGGAGATAATGATGGACAAAGTGTCTCCTGCTGCTCCTCTCCTGGCTCCCACACCACAACCCCCCGAGGTCAGTCGGGTCCTCTGTCTCCCTCGCCGTGACACACGCCCTCTCACACGCTACCGTTAAAGATGTTTTCTAACGACCACCCTCATGCCTTCTCACAACCCACCCTTTCTGTTGCCCCGCCCCCAGGCATCACCGTCCGTTGCCATGCCGTTGCCCACCTCTGACATTCTGCACTCCTCGGATACAGCCTACCAGTTCAACATTGACACAGGAAAGAACCCAACCACCGCTAACACCGCCAACTTCCTGTAGAACACCACCCAGTGGCCCAATCAGGAGCGATCTTATCAGCGTTATGAAAGCTCAGTCCCGATACGGTCCAATGGCTTTTCATCTCCATTCCTCGACTCCTCCCCAGTATGGCCGCTGATATTCATTTGAGATACAAACCGTGGGGGCTGTTTGCCTTTCCAATTAGAAAAGTGTCAAACAATGAAAGGCATTTACCAGCATTAAAATATATAATTCCCTTTTTAATTTAACACAAGCTGTGTTTTTTAATTCACATTTACCCCTTTACATACTAATAGTTGAAGTACAACACATTTTGTTTTTTAATTAGTGAAGGAAATTTGAAAACAAGAGTAAGCACATTTCTTGTGTTGGGCTATGGTTGAAAAAGCGTTAGAAAGGGAAGGTTATTGGGGATGACAGGGATATATATATCTATTAATTTAAATGTGTCTTCCGATTTGACTTTTCTTTCACACAACAGTAAAGATCTTTGAGAAAAACACCCGACGTCCAACCATCATCCAAATAAAATAATAGTTATCCTGCCAGGTCGTCCAAACGTTTATGTATCTAACTGCTGCTTCCTGAAATGGAATGATTTACATCACACTATGGGTTTGTCCTCAAACCAAATCTACTCTCCAATACAGTCATGCTTCGAAACCAACCCAATTGAAAACTTTAAAGCCACTGGGAGCCCCGGCCACAGTCCACCGGTTGAACAATACCCAAGACATTGCCACCCCTCAACTAGATTGGGTGCTTACCTTGCTAGTTACCTACGTTTGCGGTTATATTCCATGGAGAATTCAGTGCAGGAGGCTTTGCTTAGCAGGAACCGGATTTGCAGCACCCATACATTGAAGTGAATTCAGTGCCTTGAGCCACAAAGATCAATGACAGGTCCCCAGTGCGTACCTGGTTGGTGCGTACCCGGTTCAGTGCGTACCCGGTTTGGTTTATGCTGACAAAAATGTACATATGCTAGCAGTGCCGAAATATATACCACATCCCTGCCAACCATCTTCTATGTAAGGGAGAGTGCTTAGCTTCCACGATAGAGGCACACACGCTGAGCAGTATAGATCAGCATCCAGGCTGAGACATCCTGAGTTGTGTTGACTTGGGCAACAGCCGAACCACGCTTAGGACTGTGGAGCAGGCTGAGATGCGTCTGTTATGGTCCCCCCTGACAGGGTTCTGCCCAAGGGAAGTCCCCGCGGTAATGCTACCATAACACGGGACCTGCCTGCTTAGAGGGGTGAAGAGAAAAGTATACAAGGAAGTCATATTTTCAGTGAAAAAAAAAAAAAAAGAGATGCGGTTTAAGCCCAAACCCATAGTGTGTCTTCAGGAAACCACATAATAACCAGTCATCATCCAATCAGCCGTTGCTAGGAAAACTCATCCTCCTCTAAGGATAGCTACAAACACAGCTCTCTGCCTGTCCAATAGTTTTATCCGGTTGTATACATGAACGCTACGAATGGATTTCCGTTCAGAAGTGTAGTTGTTTGCATGGTGGTCCATTTTAGTACTATATATGTAGGTTCTCTCATTTCAGCAGGGTATGCAGAGTAAAAGAACTGTTTTGGTAGCAATAAAAAAAAAGAAAAAATCGTGAAATGGGTACTATTTTATCAAGATGGTACTTATCAGATGCATCCCGAACACAAGGCAAGAGATGGGAGGACGGCTTGTGATAATGGCCGGAATAGAGTAAATGTGTTGAATTGCCCTGCCCTGCACAGTGTTCCCCTTCTGAAGAGACTAGCTCACAACGTGTGTGGAACGTGGCTGCCAGCTGGGACTCAGACGTTATCATTAGAATTTAAATTACATTTTTTTTTATTAAATAGTACGTCGTTTATTTATGTTGTGTTTTAGCAAATGTAATGAAGGACTCCTCTTGATGTTGAACGGATTGTGCCTTCATCAACCTTTTCAGTTCCCCCTAGGTGCAGAACTTGGGTCAGGATAGCATTTTCTCCACTACAGGTTAAGATTAGAAAAGGGAGAGGTGAATCCTGGGGCTGTTTCCTAGGGTACACCTCACTCAGGTCTCCGGACAAGGAAAAAAAACCTCTTCTTCCCTACCAATTACACATTTGACGTGACCTGGAAATGTTCCTGGCCCTAGTATATAGATTGATTGAGTTTATTATTACAGAACATTATACTCATTATATTTTAACTGTTAAAATGTGACCCATTCGATGGAACCAAAGCATTCTACCTCTCATCCCTTCATCTACACAAACAGTAAAGGCTCTGTTGCAGTATCTGCCCCAGCATCGGTTATTAATGAGCATGACTAAGAGTAGGGTCAACTCTTTATTATTCTGGTGTGGATGATGAAACAGAGCATGTATATGTGTAAAGGAATTACATGCGTGTATTGGGGCATTCCTTCATAGTAATACGCTAGTATGGCCAACATCATCTGGCTTAACAGTTTACTCAAAGGTCATCATATTGCTGTGTAATGGCTTTTGTTACTATTGTTCAGGTTTACTGAGGTTAGTCAACAAACACTGTAGTTATTTTGTCTGTTACCAATACCCTCGTAAACTGTAACCCCTCTTGTTGCTCCATAGACATATTTATGGAGATCATAGCAAATGTTTGGCTACAGAAACTGTTGATAAACTTTAGTAAAGATTTTGTTGTAAACCAATTTGCTATGTTGTGTGGTAATGAATACAACAGAAGCTATGATACCTTTTTTTATTTAACATTAATTTAACATTTTGTTACCTAATAATTTATTAATACCTTGTGATCTTTTCAGCAACTTCTCAAAACAGATTTGCTTATTTTTGTCTCATGAGAAGTGATATTGAAATATTATGTTCCACTTTATTTTGAGAGTCCTTGTTTCCATCTGAAGATGTTCTACTGATAATAATTATAATAATATCAACAAACTGTTGATAAGCAACTGTACACTAGGGTTATGTTTAATATACATTTTGAGAATGGGTTAAGATAAGGGATAGGATGAAAGTAAGTCTTTGTAAATGATTTGTTAAAATGTTACTGAGTCAGTAGATAATCTGAAGTCCATCTAGAGAAACACTTAGATTCTCCAAGTAAAGTGTTACCCTGTTGTATCATACTGTACTATGTCCCTTTACTGATTTTGCCCATTTTTGCATATTGTTTTTCACTTGTTTTCCTCAACAACAAAAAATCTAATAAAGGGAACCTGAATGAACACATAACAAGATTTGTATATTTCATTTTTTATTCATTGAACACGGTTGAACATTGCATGTTTTCCAGGACCCTATGCATCACCTCCCAAAAACACCACACTACCAGCAGAGTTGAGCCGTTACCTGCAGGGAATACGGTGGCATGAGGTGTTGGGTTTTTTGACTCATAACCAAGCGTACATTCATACCTTTAGAGGAGATGCCTGCACACTCCAACCATCTCAATGCATCTTCAGATACCAAAGGAATAGACCAGGACTACTACAGGGACGATGTTTCACCTACGTGGAGAACTGACACCCTCAGTCCCACCATCCCATCCATCACTTGCTCTTGTAGGTAAGGTGTTTGCGATGCCAATGGATCCAGGCAGGAGCCACAACCAGCCCAGTCAGGTAACCAATCACTGCACCCAGGCTGCAGGAAACAGGCCACACCTACACAGTTGGAGATAGAAATGTTGGGTGTAAAACAAACATGCAAAAGTAAAGAAATTGGGTCTAGTGTACTTGTGTGTGTTCTGACCTGCCAGGGTCGGTCCCAGTCCAGGGGAATTGGGAATGCTCCCAACCAGGCTCCCACAACACTGCATCCAACCACCATCTGTAGAGAGGTGTCCCACACAGACATGGCCCTGAAACGCACACAAATCAAATCACAAACACACACACACACACACACACACAAAAGCCCACGCTCACAGTGGACCTACAGTCCAACGAGAGGCGGATGAGAATGTGAGAGTCAAAAAGAGGATGAGGAAATTTGTGAGCGAGACAGTGTAAAGACCCCGTTACCAACTTGTATTGGCCCAATGCAAATGTCAATAATCGGATGAGATTTTGCACATTGGTCTAATTGAATTGAATCGTAAACTTTTTTTAAGAAGTGTGCAAGGAAGTATGCACTCAATACTAAGTTGCTCTGGAAAAGAGCACCTCCTAAGAGACTTAAATATAAATAAATAAAATAAAATCCTTACTTTGTCTCCCTCTGATTCCATAGTCCATAAAATCTTCATGGAAACCATAAAATTAAGTAATATTGGATATGCCTTAAAATATATGTTCAATCTGGAATATTTTTTTTGTACCAGCGCCTCTGGTACAAAACATTGCTGGACATTTGCAAATATAAATGTTCATACATTTAGGCTGTCCAATACAGTTTATGAATATGGCCAGAGGTTGATGTACATAGAGGTAGTACCCATGGCGGCTGAAGACTCTTATCCAGGCCTGGATGTTGGGCCCCAGGACACACACACATCGCAGAGTGGTTAAGCTTGTCAACAACAACGCCAGAGAGAAAGTCTCCAATGCAGTTCTAACACACAGAGACAAACAAAGACTTAGCAGTTACATCTCTGGGACTGGTTCCATCCTTGATGGAGTGGCTAGCTCAAAAGCGGCTGGAAACCCCAAACTGGCCATTAATGTCCATAGTATATACTATACAATTAGAACAGAATCTGAAACACTCAATATTAGCAGCAAGAAAAAACATATTTAGTACTTACTCCAGCAGCGGTGCTCCATAGAGGACCACTACGGTGTGGAAGAACAGACAGGAGAGAAGCAGGTAAAGGCAGGAACGCACTAGCCTAGACACCTGGTGGGGAGAGGACAGGATGTGATCCCTCTATACCATTCTGGTCCTAACTATGTTTGTATGCCTATGTACTTTGTAGGTGAGCGTGTGTGTCTGCACCTTGTAGGTGAGCGTGTGTGTCTGTACCTTGTAGGTGAGCGTGTGTGTCTGTACCGTGTAGGTGAGCGTGTGTGTCTGTACCTTGTAGGTGAGCGTGTGTGTCTGTACCGTGTAGGTGAGCGTGTGTGTCTGTACCTTGTAGGTGAGCGTGTGTGTCTGTACCGTGTAGGTGAGCGTGTGTGTCGGTACCTTGTAGGTGAGCGTGTGTTTCTTGGTTGGGGGGCTGACCCCCAGTAGCCAGAACAGTGCGATGTTAACCACGGCAACAGATCCAGCCACAGAGTACAGCCACAGCAGGTGTGTTCCATACACAGAAAAGCCAGGCACTATTACTGCAGGCACCACCGTCGCCATAAACACCCCGGACGCCATGATGGCATGGCTGGATGCCATCTGTCTTATCTCCTGGTCCCACATAGTGCTGGGGTAGAGTCAGGTACCTGTGCCACAATAGTATCATGACTTCATAGATGAATGTTATAACAACTTAGGAAAAAAACAGACTGAAGTAACAGGGCGAGTATAACTTGCTCCACTCCGGAAAGATCCTCCCACACTCAGGGTTATCACCATAATGGTATGAATAACTAAACCATCTGAGAAAAACTATTAGTGCAAAAAACAATTAGCACAAAAAACAATTAGCACAAAAAACACTGAATTACCTAAAGCAGAGCCACACACGGTCACCAGTAACGTAAAGAGAAACCCTTGCCTTGCAGTGATAGATGTGACGTTGGTTGATTCGAATTGCGGTTTCTTGGCTGTCACACTAGCTTTAAGTAGCTACCGCCGTCGTGCTTTAGCTAGGTTTGTCCTTACACATAATGCCAGTATCTAACATATCCAATAAGACACAATTTAATATAGCTACAAATCTACTTCTTCAACATTTCGCGTCAACCCAGCATTATTTTTGCGAACATTGTTCATTCATCAAAAAGAATTACTTCCGTAAACATAGAGCAAGGTCAAACGCTTGGATAATCCCTGAAAAATTGACTGACATGTCTGGTTTCCAATAACTATTTACCATACCCGGGAGACCAACCAATCAGATGCTGTTTTCCCGGATGTACAAACGTGAACACCGGAAGTTTACAATCGAGTTTTCTAGACTATTAGATTAAGTCCAATTTATTGGAAAAGTGTCTTGTTTTTATTCCAAAAAAGAAACGATGGTTTGCGACAATTGTAATTACGACCGTTTCAGGTTTTACTTCTAGCTAGTCGTGAAGCTTGTATTAATGATAACATTAGAGAGCGTTACTGCGTCTGATGTCAGCGAATTGTTTTGCTAGCCAGCTGGCAAGCTAACGTTAACTGGCTAGCCATCTGATTCTGTTTATTATTTCGCTTGTTAACTTCTGCAAAAGTATTTTGTTGAGTAGTCAACCTGGCTAGCATGTCGTATTGTGTATCACAGGACTAATGACAAATGTTGTGTTGGAGTCACCTACTGCTCGCAAATAATTCCAATCTTTCTCCATCTTTTACCACTTGTTATTTATGTATAACTATTATAGCTTTTTTCACCATTGTATTGGGCTCTTGTTTTGTTTCTTACAGGCGAAAAAAAGCTAGGCCGGGTGATAACTCCAGATACATGGAAGGACGGAGCAAGGAACACTACAGGTATAAACAGGACCATTCATTATAACCACACAGCATTTCATTTGATTAGTTTTAGTGTCTTTTTCCACAACAGTATTGCATTGTGTTCTTAGAGAGTGGGGGACGGAAGCTAAACGAGAACAAGGCTTTGACGTCTAAAAAAGCCAGGTGATATGATTGTTGGTGACAATGAATGAGAATACAAGAGATAATACCTGTGTTGGTGTTTTACATGATTGTGATTTAATGTGATTCTGTCATCAGATTTGACCCTTATGGGAAGCCTGGGAAGGCAGGCTTTGGCATATGCAGAATATGCAAGAGCTCTGTTCACCAATCAGGATCTCACTACTGCCAGGGGTGTGCCTACAAAAAAGGTACTATTCACTGTGTTATTTTACTGTTACAATTGGTATTTAAAAAAGCTAGTAATATGATGTTAATTGTTACCTGATTTCTCTTGATTAGGGATATGTGCTATGTGTGGGAAGAAGGTTTTGGACACGAAGAACTACAAACAGACCTCTGTCTGACAGAAGTCGGGCTGGCCACCAGGATGTGGAAGGAGAGAAAGAGAGAATGGGAGTGGATGGGGAGAAAAAGGATTTATCGTGCAGCTGGCTTCTGTTGACCTCATTTTAAACTCTCATAGCAGAGATGTAATCAAGGAGGTGTGTGTGTGATATAGTGACAGGCGATGAGTGATTTGGGGCAGGTTGTCCCATTTTTTGTAGAGCTCGGATAAAGCTTTTTCAGCAGCAATATGTGGCCAGCACTGTTCCAGACAGCAAGCCTGAGACAACTTCCAGCTTTTAATATCTCCAGTAATGGTTTCCCTTCTGTTGTGTAAAACCTTTTCTGAAAAAGGAGTTTCCTTTTACCAATTATTTGTGAGTTGTATTGAGTGCTATGTTTTTTTTAGTTCATTAAATATTATTTGTAACAGTGTTGATATTATCACTTTGTCTTGCCTGGTCTCAGCAAGACCAGCGGTTTTCATTTAGCTGAGGCTTATTCGATAGGCATGTTATTTGTGACTTGCTGTCATCTGTACATTCCATTGATTGGTTTAGAACCTCTCTGACATCATCGTGGTGTGCAGCAGGCTGTAACTTCCTGCATGACCCAGGAACAGGTTAGAGAACAGAGGTTGGATGAGTCATCAGGCAGCTGCACACTGACATTTAAAGGCCCTGTCTCCCCTCAGGCTCAACTATCATACACAGACCCGACCATACCATAGGGAGAAAGAGCTTTACCAGAGTCGTGGTTTTGTTTAATTGAGAGAACATACAACGTCATGGTGAAAAATATTATGGTACATAGACAGAGTAAAACACAATTTTACAGATTATAGGAAATATCGATTGAGTATAGATGTATTGTCTTATAAACTGTTGAGACAGGTTTTTGCTCATCAGTGCTCAAATACAATTTTTAAGATGTTAGAGATACAGTTACAATTATTGATTAAAGTGTCAATATACAGATTAAACAATAGCAAAGAGCCACTCTTAAAAGTAACCAGGCAGGAGAAATGTAACCATTCAGGGGTTCAAGGACTAACCATCAATGATATAAAACCCTATTTGCACGTTTAAACAATTTTTAACAAAGTTTACAATGTTTGTTGCTCTGGATGAGGGCGTCTGTTAAATGCCAAAATGTAAATGTTTACTTTTAAATTGTTTACAAACCGAGGAGTAAAAAAAGCATTTATTCTGGGTTCAGGTATTCTCAAGTATAGATACATTTTAGGGCCTTTATTAAATAAATCTATACACCATTAAATAATCAAATAAAATGGCAAATATATAATTTGATGAATAATGATGAATAAAATAATGCATAGAAAACATGTAACATGTAATTGTGTGTTTCTACATTTAAGATTTATTGCACAGCGTCATATATCACTTTTTTGTCCTTATTTTGTTTCTTGATTTTATGGTTGCAGTGATATCTGTCATTTTGTAATCTGTCACTTTTACCCATCAAAGCTGGAGGGGCGGGCTCTACTGAAAACAGTTTTTTTATAATCAGTGCATCAACTTCATTGTGTAGTGCTTAGGCGTTAACATGTCTGTGCCCTATGACTTGGTGAGGAAAATGCTTTGTATTGCAGATCAAATTGAAACTGCTAAATATATTAATTCTTATTTTATTATTTTATTTTATTATTATCATTAAAGTAATATACTTTCTTTTATACAAAATTATTTCATGGTGTATGTATTCATTTAATAAAGTCCGAGAAAATCCTTGTGTGTTAAAAGTGTTAGTCTGTACGTGTTTTTAACAAAGAATGTGACAAGTAACATATGATTTGTTATCATCAATTTAAAATGTATATCACCTGATAAATGTCATATCCATCAACCTCATAGTAATCTTGCCTATTGTACCAGTGTGTAAATAAACAATCTGAATAATAAACACATGAAGTGCAACTATATTTGATGACACCACTGATTTGCATTAAAGATAAACATTAATGTTAAAAATTAGTTTTCAGCCAGAGGGAGCATATTTTTCTGATCCCCAAATAACCATGGAACTCAGACACTCAGAAGGAGAGTTAACTGTTTTAAAATATCATGTATTATGGTAACACCTATGTATGCTAAGGGTCAAGCAAAACGATAAGCCCAAGACACGTTTTCTTTAAACTGCCAAAACAAACAATAGCCAACTTTGGCCGGTAAAATAAAAAATCTAAGAAATTTGGAAACTTCAGAATGTCTATAATTTGTTACATTTTCTATCATACTTCTATATATTATTTATATAGAAGTATGAAAGAAAACTATCATAGAATACAATTTATTTTGGCATATAGACTACTTTTAGGTAAGGGAACCATCTCACATTAGTGAGTTAAATAGTGACATTCTAATTTTTTACCATAACTACTGCTTACAATTAGTATTATTAACGGTCAGATTTTAATAAAGTTTCAGGCAGAGGAATCTGAAGGCACCAATGTTTTAGCCTCTCACTTTGCCAGAAACACACACACACTCACACATATTTAAGAGCTTGCATTGCCTTGGGTGGGTATAAGGCTTCTGTGAGGTTTGTGGAGAAGACTCAGGAACCCTAGAATGGGCTGTACGAGGTCAGGCTGGCGTAGGAGGTCAGAGGTGGTCTCTAGGCATTCTGAGAAAGACGTAAGAACTCCTCCCGTGTCTTTGGATCTTCTCTGAACACCCCCAACATGCAGCTGGTCACTGTTTGACTGTTCATCTTTTGAACACCACGCATCACCATACACATGTGGCTGGAACACACACACCATCATCTTCATCAATATATACACAGCACACACCAATATGCAAAATTCTACTTTTCACTTGTGATTAACATGTGATTTTTAAGTCCAGAGCTTCAAGCAGCTCAAAACACATTCCAAATGACTGAAAGTGTGTGTGTGTGTGTGGTACTCACGCTGCCTCTATAACCACTGCTACTCCAGCTGGCTGTAAGGCCTCTGATATCGCCATGGCAATCTGCTTTGTCAGACGCTCCTGGACTGGGAAAAGAAACCCACGTCATAAGCACACATTGGTAGACGTGTAATGTTATTTAGAAGTAATATTTTGTATTGTACTATACAGTATGTGCCTGCTACTGTATGTTTAATAATGGCAGAGTATTTCATATGCAGGCACTTTCTTTTGATCATTTTTACCTTGGAGCCGCCGACTGTAGATCTCAACAATCCTACGGACACACACCAGAAACACCGGTTAGAAAACACACACACTCCAACATTATAACACACTAGAAAATATAGAAGAAAATACAGAAACAGAGACACAAAGACAGAGAGAGACACGCAGAGAGACACGGAGGCAGACAAAGACAGGGAGAGACACGAAGGGAGACAAAGACAGAGAGAGACAAAGACAGGAAGAGACACAGAGAGAGACAAAGACAGAGAGAGACAAAGACAGGAAGAGACACAGAGAGAGACAAAGACAGAGAGAGACAAAGACAGGAAGAGACACAGAGAGAGATAAAGACAGAGAGAGACAAAGACAGGAAGAGACACAGAGAGAGACAAAGACAGAGAGAGACAGAGACAGGAAGAGACACAGAGACAAAGACGTAGAGAGACAGAGATTGTCATAATAGTGAGAGTGATTCTCATTCGTCTGAAGGGATTTTCTCATGGTTTGGGAGTGGCTAGGTCGGGGTATGTCCGTATGTCTGTATGAGTGTGTGTCTGATGTGAAACAGGATATTAGCAGTACGGCTTACAGTTTAAGCCTCCAGGTCAAAGAACTGAAATAACAGAAGAACTCAGCCACCCAACACTAACACACACACTCGGCTTGCTAGACTTTTCCCTGCCCCTCTCAACAGCCAACCAGCTTCTCTAATAAATACACAATGTACGGACTCTGTGTGTCAGGTGTGTGTGTGTGTGTATATATATACAATGCCCTTTGTATTATGTGGACAGTGAAGTATTGGGACATTCTTTCTTCATTTGGTTCTATACTCCAAAGGTTTTCATCTGAAATCAATCAACTAATATAAGGTTACGGTATAGATTGAGCTTTGATTTGAAAGGATATTTAGGCACACAGAGCTTCGGCCATTTAGAATTTAAAACATTTCTATATATAAAGTTCCACAATTTTACGACACAAAAGGGATAGTGAAAGATTAATATGAGATCCATTTTAAACACTTTCGTTTAACCCATACAAGTCAATCATCACACAGGCTGGTTTCAATTTGATCATGTCATTTTGTGTCGCTTGATTCAGTTATGTTTTTTTCCAGCCAAATCTTGCAAACCAGGCAATATAGGCCAATACGGTAAATGCATTACCAGAATGCGTCATGGGCTCAATTTTTGTGGAGCTGGGGTGCCCTAATGAGACAGACACCCGGTGACGTCTGTAAATATTAAAGCGTTTTTTACACAAACGTGGTATAAGTCAATCAAAAGTGAAGGCCCAAAGGAATAACCTGCTCATCACCATTGACCTCTCAGACACACAGAGCCTTAGATACAGCAGAATCTGTCCGGAGTCCTCAGAAGCCGTCTTGTCTTGTCACATTGACAATCACCAAGACCTAATGGTTGGAGCTACAAACTAAGTAACTCTATCCCAACCAGAATAGATGACATGGATGTGTTTGGTTTTGCTGTAAGATGCCCCGAAGCCATGTTATCATCCAAAAGCTAAGCTAAGGAGTCGGTGGAAAATCACCCTCATCAGGTGTACTTACATATCAATAAGAAATACAATTAAAAAAAAAAAACATTTTCCCCAGATATTTTGGTGCATTTTGCACTTAAGGCAGTTTTATTGTTTACATTTTTATTTTATATATATATTTCTTTTAGGAAAGCTAAATCATTCTTTGAAATAAAAAGTATCTAAGCAAAATACACCTTAAAACAATTGCAAATGTCAACTTTGCAGTCCTGGAATTCTGTATCTATTAAATTGGTATTAATCATTTGATTTGAAATTGCGGCAGAGCTATATGCTGTATGTGCACTGTACTCTCACCTAGCCAACTTGCTGAGTCCGACCACTTTCTTGTTTGGCAGGTATCCAATGTGTACCTGGGGTAAATGCCACAAAGAGTGGAAATAAATGTCAAAGTTTAAACAACCAGAGAAAAGTTCCTCAGCTGATTGGCTCAACACAAATTCTGAAACATGCAGACATTATTGAAAGAACTAAACCCGATTCACAGCGACAGTGTACTAAGCCAACTGTGTCTGTATGTGCGTTCTCGGGTGTGTGTCTTCCTGAGTGCATGTGTCTCATTGCTCCCTGTCCGGGACAAAGAACCCGATAACCTGTGTGTTTTTTTCCCTTCTAACAGAACTCTTGTCTGCCGTCCTTCATTCTGCTCATCTCTGTCAACCACTCCCGTCTCGTCCTGCTTCTCCCTCTGCGTCATAAGGACCCACGTCTTACCCTGCCAAAGAAAGGTACGAGGTGATGTTCACAGAGAGAGAACATGTCGATGTCTTTAACGATCACCATCTCATCATGGTCTTCGTCAAATATGGCATCGTTCAGGATATCTGGAGAAAAAGCCAGAAGGAGAAAGATTTTTTGAATTGGTACAGTTGGTACAGTGTCTCGGATAGTTGAACCGGATGTTAGGCGGGACTGCCGGGTTTTGTCGCAATATTTCTTTTGCCATTAATTTACACACGGTACCCCACGATGACGAGGTAAAAACCTGCTTTAAGAAATACATGGCAGTTTGTTGAAAATGAAACAAAACCTAACCCTAAATAACCGCGCGAGAAAAGCCTCAGTCAGTGAGGTGACCGAGAATCCAAAGGCCCCTCAAACAGAGCTTCAGAGTCTCTTTGGGAGAACCTGCAAGAAGGACAACCATCCATGCAGCACAACAAAAGCCCCCGCCATCTTTCAAATTCCAGGTCAGAGTTTCATTTGGTAATGACATCAAAATGATCCAGATCTAGTGCAGTTATATAATGAGGATGCGCGTGGGGTTGACAAGCTGTAGTTAGTGACAGCCAGGACCAACCACCACAGACTACAATGTGGTGATACTAATGGGTTGTCATGACTTGATTGGTTAAGAACTCAAGCACTTCACATGTCCCCAGTGCATCAGTAGACATGATTAACTTAATGTAGAAGGCTGGACGTCATCCAGATCAATTTTCAAACCATATTGATTATATACCTTTAGTTATTTTTGTTATGGGGGTAGGCGAGATATAAGGGATAAATAAGATTATTTGAAGCTGAGGAGGATTAGGATACGAGGGTCCGTTTTGTTAATACCCCTACTTTGGTTAATGCCAGTACACTTTCAATAATTGGGATAATTGCTGTCAGTCAGGACTCCCATTTAATGTCCCTTCTTAAAGATAGTACCCTACACAGGGCCACACATCCCTACACTGCATTGTGACATATGTACAGTCACTCTCCTTACATATATACATTGACTTTATTGACAGTAGGAGTCAGAAGAAGGCAGCTGGAGACTTTTGAACCCAGGTGCCCGCTGGAAGACGGAAATGTGCTCAAAGCAGAATGTCACCACTTGAACACAAAAATAATAATTTCAATGAACTGAATCTACTGGATCACTTCTCTGACATATTTGTTCAAGTGATTAATTATTCTATTTAAAAAAATATTTAGGCTGCAGTGTCCTGAATATTTCTAATTGAAAACCAAGAAAAATATTTTATTATTAATTATGTTATTAAGTTAGATTATACATTCATAGCAAAACTTCGGCACATACTGGATTACCTATAAATTCTAATATTTGACGCCCTGAGTTTCGGAGGCAATTCAAGGAACGTTGGCGAGTACGCACCCTTTGAATTATGAAATGGTTTGATAGGAACGTGCAAGAAAGGTTGACCGTTTTTTTTTAAAGTAATTTGTTTGACAATCATATAAAAACAGCAGGACTGGTCGTGTTCACCGCACATCATTTCACAGTTCAATTAGACGAGGTTGGTACAGTCGCGTGCGCGCGTGCACACATTGAGAATTCCGTAAAAAGAATTAAGAATAGGCTTAGACTAGAGGCAGGAATGTGTTGTTAGCTCTCCATCTTATTATTTCAACCTCACTCCACCCTCCCTGTCTACACACACGGTGAGCGGCATCTTCAATCGCACTCATCAACAATAAACAGACCTCATGGTATTGGTTACACTTGTTATTATTGGTTGCATTAGGTAATTCTAATGGATGTCAAAAACCCTTGTACTGATTTTAAAGTTGTATGAACAATCGATTAATTTACCAAACACGGAGTCCACAATAAGTCTTACCATAGACATCTTCATGATATCCTTTGGTAAGGAACTGCATGGCCTTGGCGGCTCTCAGAGGTGTTCTCAGCAGCCCTTGCCGGTCGGTATCCTCGCCAAGCCCCCGCAAAATGGTACTGTACGCTGCTTCAAGAACCGGTAACCGGGACTCATCCTCAGCCGCCTTACGGGACGACTCGTGTTGTTTCCGCTGCTGTATGGTGGTCTTTTTAGGATCGAGACTCAGCTCATTAAATCCGTTATAGTTAAACTCTGTCACCGTCTGCTTCCCGGTCCCGTTACAATGTGCCGTCATCTCTGTGGCTTTCTGGTATTCCATCTGAGAATTAAACAATAATCTGTGTAGTCTACAATAAATTAAAGATTCGTTAAATGCGTCGTTTAATTGTTTGCCAGGCAGTCAGCTGCAGCTTGAAGGTAGCCCTGACCGGCGCTGTATATATAGCAGGCGCACACCAACTGTTGTGCGCTGCTGAACCGAACCTCTATCGCTCCCAATTTTCGTCACGCAGCTTTACGTCAAGAGCATGCGGTGACGCAATCGTTCATTTAAACCAATCACTTGTGAGTAATCTGATAATGGGAATTATTTTGTACTTCAAGCCATATTTTCATATTACAGTGGAGCAAAAAGTAAAAAAGTACGTATGGACAAAGTAGAAAATGCAACAGTTTTGTCTCAAATTTGGTATTAGACTATTTTAAAAGATGATTGTTTGCTTGAAGTGGGCCACATTTTGATGCAAGTGTCAAATATAGGTTTAGTGTTTCCAAATGCCAAATGGTTTTCTAACATAAACTATTGGTGTCTGACAATGTTTTTTAAGCAGTAATTTATTTTTAACTTGCCATTTAAGCTTTATATCTGTGTGCATGCACAAGCCAGCACACATGTAAGGGAGTTTGCAAATGAAATGCTAGGAAGCTACCGACTAGCTGGAAAACCAGTCAAGCAACATCATTTATCCAGTGTGCTGTCAGTCCAACAGGTGATCCCTGTTGCTGTTACCAGCAGCCCGCTACACCTGGTATCGCTACTCCATGTATTGCTAATCCATGTATCGCCACCCCATGTATCGTTACTCCATGTAGCGCTACCCCATGTATCGTTACTCCATGTATCACTACTCCATGTAACGCTACCCCATGTGAGACCCGAAAAGAGTCTGATGGAATCCAAGGTAATTCGAAACTGTCCACACCCTGTCAAACTCTCTGGCCAACTCAGTGGAGGAATTCTTGAAGATATCCATGCAGTGACTACAAATCTTCAGGGGCCATCCAGATCCTGCATCCTGGAAGAGCAGCTTCCACTTGGCTTGGTTGTGGAAGCAGGTGATGATGGGGCCTCTCAACTGGATTAGACCCCCAGCAGTGCCAACCTACCCATTGATATCTCATCATCATTCATTTGGGTAAATCTATTAGATATTTTTGTCTAGAACAGCCCTACAGGTTTGCACATCCTGTTGTCCTTTTCAAGGTCCGCCTCAAGTGTTTCATATGTCTTTTTGAGGACCACAATTGGCTGATTAAGCAACACAGAAGTAGGGGTGATGGCATATATTTCTAGGCAAGTACACCGCTGTTTCTCAATGCCAGAAGCGATTCCTTGGCTTATCTCCATACAAAAATATGCATTATGAATTCATAATAAACATTTGCAAGTGGAACAAAAAGAAAAATGGGATGTTGTGTAAAATGTAAAGAAAAACAAAATGCAACAAGGTGCTGATTATTTAAACCCTATATTCAATAGAAAAACTTAAAATTGCATCATTTACAGTACACGCTATCCTTAGAAATCTTTGTACGCAAGGGACAAGGGCAAAAACTAATATTGGATGGCCGTGACCTTTGGGCTCTCAGACGGCACTGCATAAAAACAGACACGATTCTGTCGTGGAAATCACTGCATGGGCTCAGGAACACTTCCAAAACCATGGTCTGTGAAGACAATACGTCGCTGCATACACAAATGCAAGGTAAAACTCTACCATGCAAAGAACAAACCATTCACAAACATCATCCAAAAGTGCCTTCTCTGGGCCCAAGTTCATTTTAGATGGACTGAGGCAATGTTGAAACAGACAAATCAAAATCTGATATTCTTTCCAGAATCTTGTTATTAGTGCAAAAGCCAGAATCTGTGACGGTATGAGGGTGGATTAATGCACATGGCAGGAGTGACTTGAACGTCTGTGAAGGTACCATTAATGCTGAACAATATATACAGGTTTTGGAGCAACATATGCTGTCATCCAGACCACATATTTCTCAGGGAAGGCCTTGCTTATATCAGCAGGACAATGCCAAACCACATTTAGAATGTTTTTCCACAGCATGGCTCTGTAGTTAAAGAATCTGGGCGCTAAACTGGCTTGCCTGCAATCCAGACCTTTTCACCAATTGAAGGCATTTGGTGCATTATGAATCTCCTCAGTTACGAAACGTTTACATAGTGCTGTTAAAAGAAGAGGTGATGCAATAGTGAAACACGGTAAACATGCTCCTGTCACAACTTTTTTTGAAATGTGTTGCTGGCATCGCATTCAAAATTTATTTTTCCAAAAACAAAAACATTTCTCAGCTTCAACATTTGATTAGTTGTCTTTGTACTATTTTCAATTAATTAAAGTGATAAATGATATGCATATTTACACTTTGACACCTCATTTGACCCTTGCACTAATGCATTCCATTTGTACTGACAACTGCACATTTGCACGTTGTACATTGTTATATTGCTCATTATCTAACTATGATGGCATTTGCACATCAATACACTGCACTTCATTTATAGGCTCATGCATTGGAGCATCTGTACACTGACACACTGCCCTGCACAACTGTTTCAATAGCATTTTGCACAGTATCCCAACTTTTATAGACAGCTTTGTAGTTTTTTTTTTTTACAGGAACACACAGAAACTATACTAATGCATTGACCTGCTTATCCTGAAATGTAATTTGGTTACAAGTATTTTTTAGTCTTGTTCATTTACCCATTGATATAGGATCAACAATTTGGTTTACATTTACTTTACATCAGCCTCAGTTTTTGTGTCAGTCTGTCTGATTCTTCAAACCCTGGGGAAATAAGAAATAATTACAGAGAAACAGAAGGAACAGCTGAAGTTGCAGCCAGCAAAAAGGAATATGATTGTCACACACACACGTAAAGTTAATGTAATGTGTGTTGCCATGTCATTGGTCAACACAGAAACATTAAGAAACAATCAGACATTATTCATTCCTGAAAATATAAATGAACAGAAATTCTGCCCACAACGTTACCAAACAAAAAGATGCTTTTCGGCATTGCTATTATCAATATTGTTATTATTTAAAACCATAAATTCTAAAACTAGTTTGAAATCAGGTACAGTCCTCTGAACCCAAGACGCTGGGCCTGTTGTACGTCAGCTCTGATTTGGCTCTGTTCATTCAGAAACCTTTCCTTGTAGTGGTGAGATTGCCGCTGCACCTCGACCCACCGGTAATTGACAGCTAGTTCGAAATCAGCAGAAAGGCATTGTGATCATATTCAAAGGAAACACTTGGTTCGTCGTTTGATGTCAACGTGAAGACAGACAGTTTAAGAAGCATGAGTAAAAGTATCTCTCTTTAGGTAACCGAACAGTAGCAGACATTTTACTAAATTAACAGCAACGACAATTCCCAACTCAGCCACCGCAATGAAAAATGATTCGTAACATGAGCGTCAGTAACCTGTAAATTGACACTGGGCAGGTGTAACAGCATCACATGTTAATGTGCATACGAAAGCCTATGAGAAGCATGTGAGACGTTTATATCACTAGAATATGGGCACTGGAGAAAGATTCTAAAAAATAACAACGGTCTAAAAATAACAACCCTTTTAACACGTAACAAGCTATATATATATTTTTTAAACAATTACAAACAAGTGTCATGCAGTGTGGAAATTGGCTTCACAGCTCACAACAGACAAATACAAGCAAAAGTTAGACTCTTGCAGTTAAATTGAATTAAAAAAACGTTCCTCCGGATGGATTATTGGCCTGGATTATTACCGCTTTCTTTCATGGATCCGGAGCCCACCGCAGGCATTACCAAAATGGAGATGGCCAGGAACATGGAAACTTGGATTAACTGTCCCCACATGATAAATAAAATGTATTGTAATGTGAAATGTACATTTAAGACTGATGAAGGTTAGCGAAAACGTTGCTACATAGTTAGGACCATGTATTTTCTGTTTTGAGTTGTGATTTTTTTTCTCACACACTGTCCCCAGTGGGAAAACGAAAAGCACCGAAACATTTACGTATTTCCTGTTTCTCCAGTCCGTGGCGGGAGTTTCCAGCATGGCGGTGCAACCAAAGCAGAGATTGTCCATGGATGCTGCAGCCGAAAATGGCTTCCTCAATTACTACTTTTCCATGCAGGATAAACCAGACACCACTTTTAGGGTCTTTGACCGGGGAGACTACTACACGGTGCACGGGACTGATGCGTTGTTCGTCGCCAAGGAGGTTTTTAAGACCAACGGAGTCATCAAGACCCTGGGCTCAGGTAGATTAACGTTACTTGGACGTACAGTACCTCTATGTCCGTCATGACATAGCTATCTTGTTGGTTAACTTACACATCCGGCCATGTGCATGGACAAATAACTAACGTAAACATTACATTCCCTAATCGCGCTAACTGACCTTGCTGAGTTATTTACGTGGACTACGACAAAATTAGCTAGCGGGCTAAAATTAGCTAGCGGGCTCTAGTAATACCTACGTAGTTATCCATGTTCATTTCTTTAGCTCATAACGTTGGGAAACTACCTTTTATTGATGTTCTGTGTGTAGGAAGCCGTAAACTGGAAAGTGTGGTTCTCAGCAAGGCCAACTTTGAAGCCCTGGTCAGAGACCTGCTGCTGGTGAAACAGTACAGAGTGGAAGTCTATAGGAACCACAGCAAGACAAAAGATCACAGCTGGCAACTGGAGTACAAGGTACCATCACTCAAGATGAAATGTACTTTCTTACAGTTCTCACGCTGCTGTCTTTCTCATTTCATATGGTTCTCACTGCAGGCTTCTCCAGGTAATCTGAGCCAGTTTGAGGAGGTTCTTTTTGGTGGGGCAGAGGGAAAGTTGGCTCAATCAGCGGGGGTTGTGGCCGTGCGATTGGCTGTTGGGGCTGACGGACAGCGTGTGCTGGGTGTGGGCTACGTGGACGCTTCGCTGAGGAAAATGGGAGTGTGTGAGTTTCCTGACGGAGAGACGTTCTGTAACCTGGAGGCTCTGTTGGTACAACTGGGCCCTAAAGAATGTCTGCTACCACAGGGAGACAACCCTGATAACATACGACAGGTGAGGGAGATGACTGTGTGTGTGTGTGTGGGGTTGCTTCGTTCACATTTCACTTTTGCCGTGTCACTGTTGCACCGCATGTTTTATTGAAGACTGTGGAGTAGAATTGAAAGGGCATCAAGTGTTAGGGCTACTTTGACAGCGCCGCTAATAGTCCGTCAACGTAGCCGAAAGTTACATCCATTCTAGGCTAGTCTGACTTGCTACTGAAACAAGTTGGGGAAGAAGTAACAACACAATTCTCATCTGTTGATGGCAGACGTCATATTTTGCGCTCTCCAAAAATGCATGTGATCCCTGAGAGACTGGGTGCTCAGCCATGCGTTAACAAGTGCGGACTAGTCGAACCAATAGTGAAGTCAGATGGCGTGAAGAGGATGTATAATGTGGTCACTGAGTGGGGGCGTGTCAAATGGGAGGAGTTTGAATATCTGCTCTCTGTGCAGGTGGTCCAGCGTGGAGGTGTGTTGCTGTCGGACAGGAAGAGATCCGAGTTCACTAGTAAAGACGTGACCCAGGATCTCAATCGACTGCTACGAACCAGGAAAGGAGAGGCCAACGCCTGCAACCTTCTGCCAGAACTAGACAAACAGGTAATAACACAACCCATTGGCCACTTCTTCTCACACGACACCTGTTACCGTTAGTTGATGCGCCTTTATGAAAATGTTCGCGAAGTTCATCTGACCGCTGTTGCCTAACGCCCACACGTCACAAGCACATGAGATGTGTATTCATCGTCTGTTCCAGGTTGCCATGTCGTGTCTGTTGCCTAACGCCCACACGTCACTAACACACGAGGTGTATTCATCGTGTGTTCCAGGTTGCCATGTCGTGTCTGGCAGCTGTGGTCCGTTATTTGGATTTGCTTTCTGACGAATCGAACTTCAGCTCTTTCAGCCTGACGACACTGGACCTCAGCCAGTATATGAGGCTGGACAATGCAGCGGTACAGGCCCTCAACCTCTTCCAGGTATGTTTGTTTTTAATCTGTCCTGTCGACGGCATGTCCGCTCCTATTAGGGCCGGGTTCTAGGGATGCCGAATTTGGGAGCCGGTGGAGGAGAGGGGCGACGGGAGGATCTGGGAAGGTTGATCACCAGTTTTCTGGAGAAATTGCAGGGGTTTCGGAAGCACCAGCAGGGAACCCCACCAACAGGGAACCCCACCAACAGGGAACCCCACCAACAGGGAACCCCACCAACAGGGAACCCCACCAACAGGGTGTAGCAGTAGTCCTCACGGGAGATTAGTAGCTGCTTCATCACTTCCTGTGTGAGGTTGGAACTCATGTTGTAGAGCAATGTTACTGTTGCCACTGCCTGCAAAGGTGTTGACACGTTGTGTACCAGGTCAAATATGAGCCCGTTTGGGCCCCACTCACTTCCAGACTGTCATGGCTTACTGAAATGTAATCGTGATTTCACTTATAGATGCACATACAAACAACATACAGTATTAGACATTTATCCAAAATGTTTTAAGTGTTCATGGCTAAAGACCCAGATTGTAATTTTAAGCTTATGTGGGAATCCAGCAATCTTGTACAAGTGTTAAGATATATTGTGAAATGTTATCACAATATATACATATTGATACTTTCCTCTATCACGAGTACTTATGGGGTACTAGATACTATGTAGTATGATTCCATTGGCTCATTTCCCTCAGGGTTCCCCTAATGACACCAGTGGAACACACTCATTGGCTGGGCTGCTGAATAAGTGCCGTACCCCTCAGGGCCATCGATTGGTTAACCAGTGGCTCAAACAGCCACTCATGGACAAGAACAGGATCGAGGAGAGGTGAGAACAAACTCTGTTCCTCGTTACATTTCCATCTACCTAATCTCTGTACTCTTATGTGAATCCAGAAAGGTCTCCAGAAACTGCTGCTGCATGGACATTAGGTAGCTAAGCTACAGCAAGGTGCAATCAGATCTAAAGGATGTTTCATGTCAAACTATGCACAAACTATGCCTATCAAATCAAAAGCATTCCTTATGAATGGTATTTTCAACTGAAAACATGTCACTTTTACAATAACCTAGTAAAGACATGTAAAGCTACATAAGACGCTGTATCAAATGTAAGTTGTCCCTTTTACATTTAAAAAATATAAACGAAGATATTTTCTCTTCCCAGTAAATTGCGTAAACATGTCTGGCCTCTGGAGCCTTTGCAAGGTGTTACCAGAAGTAGAAGCCAGTTGTCAGTGGAAATGTTCCAGTTGCCCTCTTCTGACGCCATCTTTAGGGCTTTCCTTGTGATGCAGAAGCTAAACACGTAACCTCTCGCGTGTTTAGGCTCAACCTGGTGGAGTGTCTGGTGAATGACAGCGAGGTCCGACAGACCCTCCAGGACGATCTACTGCGGCGGTTCCCCGATCTCCAACGCTTGTCCAAGAAGTTTCACCGGCGCTCTGCGACGCTGCAGGACTGTTACCGAGGTTACCAGGCCGTGGGCCAGATCCCTGCTCTTTTATCGGCTCTGGAAAAACATCAAGGTAAAAACAGACATTTTAAACAGACATTTGATAAATACACCAGTTCTCCATTTTGCTTGACTGCATAACCTGTGTGGTGTCCACAGATGTGACAGAAATCACATTTGATGTTGCTAGAAATGTCTAGGATGATTTAAGGGGGCCATTTGGTCACTTCTCACTTAATTGAAATGGCCAAACTCCATCAAAAGCACACTTCTTTTAAAGGGATCTCATACGTGTCGCCACCAATCCCAATCAAAATGACATTCAAGTGTGTAGCAGGTTGTTTTGAAAGAGGTGGACTGCTGTTTGTTTCAGTGTGATCAAGTTGGTTGTCACCCTTCTAAAGTCATTGTTGGTCTGTCTACTGTTCAAATGGTTGCATTTATACTGAACAATGTTGTGTACATTTCAAAATGCATAATTCATTGGATGCTGTTATTTCCTTGTGCTTAGCTACGTACTGTATTAACAGCTTTAGAAATAGGTTGCGGTACCTGAAATCATATTACTGACCAATCCAATAGTCTGAATTTACCTTGCCTAGCTTATCCCTTTACTACAACCAAGCATTTTGATTTTCCTGTCCGAACACACCTTTCACTGGCTTGATTGTGTGGTTTACTTGCCCAAGGCTGCCGGGCAAACGTTTGTGTGGACAGACTGTCTTTACTCCCCAGCCCCGTCCTGTGTTGTAGGAAGCCACCAGATGCTACTGGAGGCTGTGTTCATCTCCCCTCTCAGAGACCTGCAGACTGACTTCATCAAGTACCAGGAAATGATAGAAACGACACTCGATATGAACCAGGTAGAGTGTTCCCGCATGCATGGTCGAGTTTGGGGATGTAGAAGACAGGAAGTGAGTAGACAGCAAGTAAGTGTGTGTGTGTGTGTGTGTGTAGGTGGAGCACCATGAGTTCCTGGTGAAGGCGTCGTTTGATCCGGTGCTCACTGAGCTGAGGGAGAAGATGGACTCAATGGAGACCAGCATGGACAGTGTACTGAATAGTGCAGCACGAGGACTGGGTACGTACACACACACACACGAGAAACACTAAATAGACTCTCTGTCTAAACAAGCCATTTCCTTGTGTGTGTTCAGGTCTGGATGCTGGTAAGACGGTGAAGTTGGAGTGTAACAGTGTGCTGGGCTACTACCTGAGGGTGACCTGTAAAGAGGAGAAGAGTCTGAGGAACAACAAGAACTTCACCACACTGGATGTGCAGAAGAACGGAGTGCGCTTCACCAACAGGTTTGTCTGGCAACACGCGCGCACACACACAGGTCCTAGGACCTGCAATGCACTAACTTCTCGTGTGTGTGTGTGTGTGTGTGTGTGTGTAGTAAGCTGAGCTCCCTGAATGAGGACTACACCAAGAGCAGAGGGGAGTATGAGGAGGCTCAGAACGCCATCGTGAAGGAGATCATCAGCATTGCCTCTGGTGAGAACACCCACCTCCTCTCCGGTCTGACGTGGCGTGACGAGGTGAATGTTGGAACCGAACCCCCGGGCCATTGCTCTCTCCCCTCCACAGGCTATGTGGACCCCCTGCAGTCGTTGAGTGACACCATCGCCCACCTGGATGCAGTGGTCAGCTTTGCCGTGGCATCGGTCTCCGCCCCCATCCCCTACGTCCGGCCACGCCTTCTGGACACGGACTGCAGGCGCCTGGAGCTCCGACAGGCCCGGCACCCCTGCCTTGAGTCCGATGCGGACACGGCCTTTATACCTAACGACATATCCCTCATACAGGGGAAGCAGAGCTTCTACATCATCACAGGTAGATGCTGAACGCCGTTCTAGTAACACGCCCCTCCGACCTGGCTCCCCCTTAACCATTATCCCTGGCCTCTTGCAGGTCCTAATATGGGCGGAAAGTCAACCTTTATCCGGCAGGTGGGCGTGGTCACCCTGATGGCTCAGATTGGCTGCTTTGTACCCTGTGAGAAGGCGGAGCTTAGCATGATTGACGGCGTTCTGTGCCGCGTGGGGGCGGGTGATAGCCAGATCAAGGGCGTGTCCACGTTCATGTCTGAGATGCTGGAGACCGCAGCGATCCTCCGGTGAGAACACGCCCTCTCACACAGAGCTAAGGTCATTTTAGAAGGGGTCATGCAGAAAGGTATATAACCAGACCGAGATGAATAACAACGCCCAATGGAGAAAGAACCCTGGTGTATCATGACTCGAAAGGCATCGAACACAGTTCCAAGATGCTTTTTATAAATCTGGGAATGGTGAAAATGCTATTGCTGTCCATCAATAACCATAAATGGACTACCCCCAGAAATAGACAGCCTTTTTGGGAAACTAAGAATTGGAGAATGCTGTTTAGTGTCCTTGATTTGTTATTTCTTTAAGCAAAGCTTATAGATGCAAGTGTTTCCAAAGATGTTGAATTATTGCATAGAAATAATACATCCCCTTTCCCAACATTGACCCCATTTAGACGTCTTTACCAATGTCTGTACAACATGGACACATTTAAGTGAAATCCTCCATATTTCTGTGTATGTTCTACATTATTCCACATTTTAAATGTTTTGTCTACATGGTTAAGGAACAGGTCCACTGACACGTGTCACATTCTTGTCTCTAGTTCTGCCACAAAGAACTCTCTAATTATAATTGACGAGTTGGGTCGAGGAACGTCTACGTACGATGGTTTTGGTCTGGCCTGGGCCATCAGTGAACACATCGCCTCGAAGATCGGCTGCTTCTGTCTGTTTGCCACTCACTTCCATGAGCTCACTGCATTGGCCACCCATCACCGTGTTGTCCAGAACCTGCATGTCACAGCTCTGACCACGCAACACACCCTCACCATGCTGTACAGGGTCAAACCAGGTACACACACACACACCCTCACCATGCTGTACAGGGTCAAACCAGGTACACACACCCTCACCATGCTGTACAGGTACACACACACACACACCCTCACCATGCTGTACAGGGTCAAACCAGGTACACACACCCTCACCATGCTGTACAAGGTCAAACCAGGTACACACACACCCTCACCATGCTGTACAGGGTCAAACCAGGTACACACACCCTCACCATCACCATGTTGTACAGGGTCAAACCAGGTACACACACACACCCTCACCATGCTGTACAGGGTCAAACCAGGTACACACACACACCCTCACCATGCTCTACAGGGTCAAACCAGGTACACACACCAAGCTCTATAGGGTCAAACCAGGTACACACACACACACCCTCACCATGCTCTACAGGGTCAAACCAGGTACACACACCACTACTTTCCAGTGTATGGAGCAGCGGTTGACGGTGTATGTATGTGTAGGTGTGTGTGACCAGAGTTTTGGGATCCATGTGGCGGAGTTGGCGTGTTTCCCTCCGGCTGTGGTTGCCATGGCGAAGCAGAAGGCGGCAGAGCTGGAGGAGTTTCAGGACGAGGAGCCCAGCGAGGACGAGGGGCCAGAGGCCAAGAAAAGACGCAGCGACAAACAGGTGAACAACGTTTTGATCCATTTCTGTGTGAAGAGTCCCGGTGGCTCGTATTCATGGTCAGGCTGGAATCGGGGCACTGAGGCCGCCCACACACTCCGCAAGGTCATTGACCCCGCGGGGGCTTTCTTTTGGTGTTTCCAGGAGGGAGAGGTATTGATCCAGTCATTTCTAGAGAAGGTCAAATCTCTGCCGGCTGCCACCATGACTGACCAGGAGGTGAAGGCGGAGCTTAAAGCTCTGAAGGAGGAACTTCTGGCCCGTAACAATGCCTACATCACAAAGCTCCTGGCAAGCTCCACCCCCGTCCCCTCAACCTAACCTCTGCCTTGTGGTTGGCTCACATCTGAGGAAGATGTCCCCCTGATGGCAGTTGTAGCAAACAGCACTTGGTCAATTCATTTCAGTGTTTTTCCACAGCTTTCTAGTTTTATAGAATGTTTCGACTAAAACTGCTCAAATAAATTCTTTGGTTTTGTAATTGACGGTAACAATTCATGCATGCATAAACCCCTTCCCTCTTGACTGAGATGGCAGATAGGTTGAGTCATCCACGTCTTACAGTGACAAAACAAGTTTTAGTGACAGTTGTAAATCATACAGGCATGTTACATTTTAGTTTCTTTCATGATGAAACCTTCTGCATTTATTGATGTAACACTCCTCTCATTGTTTAGAAGTCCGTTTTCTGGCTGACGTGACCCAATTCTGAGGTAGACGTTTTTTTTTTTTTACTAGAAGCCTATAAAGTATTCATGTGCTGTTTGTTGAGTAAAATATATAAAGCATATTTCTATAACAAAAATAAATAATGCAAAACAAATAAAGTTGTTTAGTTACTTTCTGACAATAGGAATTGCCACATGGGCCCAAAACTCACATTCATTGGGGGGAGATAAACACTTCAGTTAGACACACCACTGATCTAATAAAGTTTTATTTTCTTACAAATGACCAGTTTCTCATTCTTTTTTTTCTTTCTAGGAAATTAAACCGTTTTTTTTAAATTCATACTAGCATCTACATTATGGTTGTTTAATACTTCACAATATATTAAGTCTAGATGTTATGGTACACCATGCATATGATCCAGGCTGCATGAAGAGCCACAGTCACCACAATAAACAGGGAGGGGAGGCTGCAGGATCGCTCATCTGTCCCAGTCTGAAGAAGGCCTGATGCCTTGTATCTGACCCCCTCCAGTAACACTGAGTACACATTAACACAACCATTCACATGCTCCTAAACAACAGCCATTCTCTCACACACACACACACTCTGTTACCACCTATATCTAGTAGCCTGGAGAGGGTCGGTAGTGTTAAACTGGATTCTCTTTCACAGAAAGAACTGACCCGCTGGGACAAGCTACTGCAGCAAACCCGGGCTAACAACACAAATTAATAATTATAATATAGAATAAAAAGACATTCAAATACAGTAAGATTTTTGCTTGAAAATACAAAACTACATGAGAAAGCATTAAAATAATATCTGTTGATCAGAATAACATATAAAAGCTGAAGTGCTCGATCACAGTCTCTTTTCCTTTAGCTGAACTTATGTATATATCAGCAATCTGCAGCCTAGTAACAGTCGCCACAAGGACAGCAACGTCTCGGAACAGGAAGTTTCTCTGTGGGCGGGGCTACATAGCTTTCCCTGTCTTAAGGAAGAAGTCAGATTCCCTGGGCCAATGAGAGGGTCAGAGAGGTGCAGGGCCATAGGCAACTCCAACATTATTATCAGTCGCCAGACTCTTTCCACACTTGCTCCGTAAATCTCTCCATCCTTTATCTGTCCATTTGGTGTCCAGAGATGCAGCAGTGAGAATCTCGTGTGGCCGTTCAATCTGAGTCAGTTCCTCATTGTGTAGACCGGGCGATTGCAGACCGACCCAAAACAGGACCGGTGAAATACAGACCAGCTCGTTAGCTCAGGACCAAACTCCTAAACGCAACCGCCCCACTCAGAGCCCCTATGAGTTCCTCTGTACCGTCACTGATGAGAACACATTCAGTCTCTGGCCGCGGTTCCGAGTGTACGTGAGTGTATGATGCACGCGGGTGTAGTGGGTGTGGTGAATGCGTAGTGTATGTGGAATGGAAGGGGGCGGGGCTTCAGTTGTGCTGCAGGGTATTGGACTCGATGGGCGGGGCGGAGTCGTAAAGCGTGTCTGTATCGTGTGTGGGCTCTCCTGCCAGGGTACAGGGGTTGGACAGCGTTCCAGCGCCACAGTCACAGAAAAACCTGGAGAGAGAAGAGGGATTAACCCAACGTGTTATCAACGCCGGGGTGCAGATGGGAATGGAGTCCAAGCAAGGAACATGTGACTGGCGGTGGAAAACCCCCAGCCTGCCCGGTACGTGAAGGTCCACTCACCGGTCATGCCTTATAAACTCAACATCGTGTCCTTGGTGACACTTCTTGATGCAGTTCACACAGATGGCGTTCCTGTCCGTCGTATTGCAAGTGTGACACCTGGACACATGTGGTAGATAGAGGGCGTCATTCCACTGCAGTGTGACTCACTGATGGTAATGTGGGGGGGGGTACCAACCTGTAGAAGTCATGCATGGGGTAGGAGGTGTAGCTGGAGATCTTGTAGAGACACTGTCCTCTGCTCACAGCCTTCTCTATGGCATCCTGGTTGTTCATTATTTTATTATCTAGAAGAGGGGAGGAAGTGAAGAGGAAGAGGGGAAGAAAAGAGGGGAGGAAGAGGAGAGGAATAAGTATCTCTCCACTGGGCTTTAGCACATAAACATCCAGACAGCAGAGACCCATTTACATTACAAGCCAGCCACTGTCATTTTGCATCTGTCTGCAACTTAATTGACGGGAACAATCTGAATGAATGTGCTATGCAAGCTGTTTTCCGTAACAAGCTGAATGCGCCGTTTAATTAGTTCCTAAAACCCTGGTTGTGGGAGTCCTTCTGACATCCACTGGAAGGGGCCGGGACAAACGGAGCGGTGATATTCATTTGAACTGGACCCCGGCTTTTGAACCGTCAAGTATATTAGAATATGACCCCATTCCTGAAAGCCAAGACTCCCAGGAACACATACGTGTCTTCTGTTTCCATCTACGATGCACACAAGATGTGCAGGGCTCGTTACAAGGGCGACAGATGGATCTGCCTAGAATGACTGAGGAAATATGATTAATTAAAGCATATACTTCCTTCAAAAAGCATATACTTCCTTCAGGCTTCATTTTTACATTTCCTGACTGAATTTTTTCCGATCAGGAGATTCATCCAATGATTTTTATATTCCAGTAACTCAAGTGTCCAACAACAGAGAATGAAGTAGGTTCATGGTCCATGTTAACACTATCATATTACGTATGAATTGTTTGCAATTTTATTCCAATTCCCCTTGTTCAAAGGATAGCCAAATGCTTGCCCAATATGATGTTTCCCCCACGAAAAGTGACTCCCTCAGACAAGTGACTACCCTTCTGTTAGCGATAACTACCCAGGGTTTCGAGCACTAGACTACCCTAATTGGTTAGTACCTTTCATGGTGACGTTGACACCCGAGGCAAGAAACAGGCCTCCGAAACGGTTGTTGAAGATCTGGTTTCCCTCTAGAGTGGCTGTGGCGTGGTTGGTTATCTCAATACCTGGGACAGGAGAGGACATCAACATCATTGGTTGTCCGACCGACGGATTGGTTCCACTATTCCCCAATCAGCACTGCATGTCATTGTAGGTGATGGTAAACATGGGTGCACGGGGCAAATGACCTGCAGCGAAGCCGTCAAAGATCCGGTTCTTCCTCAGGACCGGGTGGCTGTTGGTGCTGATCAGGACTCCTGCCTGGGCATTCCTGAAGATGTCGTTCTCCTCCAGGAGACCCCTCCCCCCGTTGAAGATGCAGATGCCTCCGTCCCGCCCGTCGTGGATCTTGTTGCGTCGGAGGGTGGGGTTGCTGTCCGTCTTGATCCACACGCCCGCCATGGCGTTGTCGAAGATCTCGTTGTCCTCGATGAAGCCCAGACCCGAGTTGTAGACCAGGATGCCTCCATTCTGCCCGCCCCAGATCTTGTTGCGTCTGATCTTGGGGTTGCTGCCCGTCCTGCAGCCAAACAACAGTCGGTGAAGCCGTGGTTTAAACCGGCGTTACCGCGAGCGCTGGCGCACGTGCGGAGGCAGGACCTACCGTATCTGAACACCAGAGTACATGTGATTGTAGATGTCGTTGTCCTCCAAGACCCCGTGACCGTTGTCATAGAAATACACCCCCACCTGAGAAAGGGAGGACCGCCATTGTTTCATTATTGATGATTTAAACAATACTCAATATACCGACAGAGCGAAGACATGTTTAACCTTTTTTGACAATATATAAATACTGCTCAAAAAAGAAAGGGAACACGTAATCATCACAGCATAACACCAAGTAATTTAAACTTTAGGCATATCAGTCTGTCCAGTTAGGAAGCAAATAAGTGACAACAGGTGCACTGGAAAGGCAACAGCAAGACAACCCCCCAAAAGGGAATGGTTTTGCAGTTGATGGCCATAGAAAACTGCACTCTCCCTTGGGTAGAAGAGAAAACCTACAGGTAAGTAGATTTTCCCCAGTTTCCAGTATGAAAAACAAATCCATTTAATGCATTACAAGTTCAGTCTAACAAAACGTGGAAAAAAGTGATGTGGTCTGACTACCTCTGCAGTGCCACAGTAACAGCGTCACAGTAACAGCGTCACAGTAACAGCGTCACAGTAACAGCGTCACACAGTGACAGCGCCACACAGTGACAGCGCCACAGTGACAGCGCCAGACGGAGTTACCTGTTTGCCACTGTGGATGCGGTTCCTCCGGAGGACCGGTGTGCTGCCCGTGGTCACCCAGACACCCGCCAGTGTGTTGCTGTACACCTCGTTCTCCTCGATCACACCCTGGCCCTTCTCATGCTACACACACACACACACACACACACACACTGCTTTGTCAACCTCTCCCGAGAAGCTTGAGCATCTGTAGGACTCAAATCGCAATACGGTACAGGTATTTACCACGTAGATTCCGCCATGCTGTCCGTCGTGAATCTTGTTGTGGCGAACTATTGGGCAGCTATTGGTTCTGATCTGGATTCCTGCCAGAGCATTGCCATGGATATCGTTCCCCTCGATCAGACCACGGCCATCGCCAAATATGTACACGCCACCCTGGTTACCGTTGAAGATGGCATTGCCTCTGGAGATGCACAGAACACCACATTAACAAATGACCCTTAGTACTGAGAGGTGATGCTAGTACGGTATCACACATATTACAGTGTGTACCGTATCGTAGGGTCACAGCGTGTGTACCGTATCGTAGGGTCACAGCGTGTGTACCGTATCGTAGGGTCACAGCGTGTGTACCGTATCGTAGGGTCACAGCGTGTGTACCGTATCGTAGGGTCACAGCTTGTGTACCGGTTCGTAGGGTCACAGCGTGTGTACCGTATCGTAGGGTCACAGC
>JACXGK010002269.1:0-33579 GCA_016801125.1 Novumbra hubbsi | reverse complement strand
GAACAACCCCCCTCTGGTCCTCCATGACAGGGTTCTCAGCCTGATACAGGTAAGGGACGACATTGGTAAGTCACAGAGCTCTCTAACTCCTGCTCACAGTGGTTGGAATGAGAGACTAGCTGGGGTTGGGTGTGTGCTGCTTAATGATCTAAGGTTGGTCTATTGTTCAGGCGTGGGCAGACGCATTCCGTAGCTCGCCAGATCTGACGGGCGTGGTTTCTGTGTACGAAGACCTGCGCCGAAAAGGACTGGAGTTCCCCATGACCGAACTGGATGGTTACTCCCCCATTTACACTCCAAATAGGGTGAACCTCAAATGTCTTTTCTTCTTTTTTTTTTCAAATGAATACAACTTTCTTAAACGAGTAAACTTTCGGATACGTCTTCACAGCCGTTTCCACTCCATATTCCCTAACATTGCACGCTAACGTGACTAGTCCCTGTGCGACATCCGCCAGACGGTGCCTGATAACGGGCCTGTTGTGTCTGCTGTACCTGCGTTCCCCAAGCCTGTCGTTCTAACAGCCCAGCATCCTGCACCCCAACAGAGCACAGAGGTCACCTTCACACCTTATCAGGTGATGGGACGTCATACAGGGGCCTCTAAAAGGGGGGTCGCTTTTATTTTAATAACACAAAATTAATTTGCATGCGAGCGAGCTTCCGGGGCATTGCTTTATAACCTCATTGTCTAGGGTGCTGTGGATATTTCTATGTTACTTGTTTCACATTCAGATTGGATCGTAAAAGTGGATGCTTTGCAATATTAATTCAGCATATGTATAGTGGCAATACCATTGATTCCTATTCCAGGCGAAAAAGTTGAAAACGGACCTTGGAGTGGTTCGAAGTAACCTGACGGTAATGTCAGATATGATGGCTCAGCTGGATCCAGCGACGGCCAAGCATTCAGACACAGAGCTGCTTCAGGTGGGTTAGTTCACTCTTATTTTTATTTGTTTGTACATTTCGATCTTCTGGCTGACCTCCTCCTCTGTCAGCAGGAGTTGTATGCAGCATGTAAGGACATGCAGGACAGGATACTAGAGCTGGTCCCCAGACTCCGGGAGGAGAAGCTGACAGAAGAGCTGCTGGTTATTAATGATGACATGAATACCACCTTCACTCGGTACCAGAGGTATTCGCCTAAATTGCAGACAGTTATGAAATCCGGACATAATGGATGCCAGATTGATTTTCATGTGGTCTTTCTCTAGGTTTCAGAGACAAAAAGCAAATTGTTTCAATGCTACACAGGTAAGTGTTTTTCTTTAAAGGGATTTTTATTTGGCGAGGGGGTTAAACTAATCTTCAGGTATCATAGACTGCATTAAACTTTGTAATTCTACTGTTGTCCTTTTAGAGGTATACACTCAATGTTCTCTGCAGTTTTTCTTCAGAATCATGTTTGGTAGTTATCGGGCAGGCAGATAGACTGTTAGTCAAAAGTATTTTGCCTGGCAACAAGAAGTAATTCTTGTTGCTCGGGGGCCACATCAGGGGGCCACATCAGGATTTTGAAATGAAATGGAGGGCCACATTTGTTTTTGTAATTTGTTAATCGCGGGCCGCATTTGGCCCTCGGGCCGTAGTTTGCCCACCCCTGCTCTAGAGGCTCGGTCAAATGACCAAAATGTACTATGTATTTACACTGCCTGGGTATACCACTTAGTTGTGGTTTATTGGTAGGAAGCCTCAAACCCCCAATATACCTTATTGCCATTGTAAAACGATATCTGCAGTAGTAGTGGGATGACTGGAACTCCATGTACTTGTAAACTACTAGTAATTGTGTTACCGCTAGTGAGCATTGACTTGCAGAACTATGTCAAGCATCCTTCATGCTGGATGAATACAAATGGCATTCACAGGTTCCTCTGATTCAGTCATCTGGTACATGAATGCATTGCTATAAATCCTTAACCATCCCATAAAATAGTCTGTGGTCTTATATCATTTCCCATTAAAATTGCATTTGATATGTACTTCAGATTTTTCCGAATCTCTCAGTGTCCAAACTACGTCAACCTCATTGACTTAAATGTTGCAACTAAGCCTGCAGCTCCCACCCAAAGCCATTTCGGCCAATCGAGAGTTGACACTGTGTCCAGTGAGATGTCAGGACTCGGTAAGTAACTGCAGTGTTTCTTTGCCAGGTTTCTCTGTGTGCTTATAATATGCAAAAAATAAACAATTTCCTTGTTTTACATGTAGGATTGAAGGAATTGGATTCATTTGCCCCAAACGGGAGCATCTCACAGACACAAGAGAGATCGAGGTAATGGGCTCCTCCAATGAAGTCCAGGTTACGCTTTCAAGGTGAAACGCTTTGTTTAGACTGGTGTGAGGGAGCCTACAAAAGCAGGTTGGATGTTTTCTTGTCATGGGAATGTGAGCAATGAACATGTCTGCATTGTCATTAACTGGTTTGCAACTGTACAGCTCTATCCGAGATCATAACAAGATTAGGAGTCCCCAACCTATTTGCATGGCTCACTTTAATTTTATCTGGATTTGAGTTCCTTGAACTCGTTTAGATGGCAAAAACAATATGAATATTCTGTTTGGTCTACAAAAAAAACAATAGGTTTGCTAACGCCTAAACACGTGGCTAAATATTTTGTACTCTTAATCTACTCTCATTTAATTTTGTACAACTCATGTTGATATCACACAAGACTGCAGTGTAAGAGTCTCAGACTGACTCTGTATTGTGAACTGTAGGGGTTTGAGTTGTCAGGCATGCTGTAGACAGGAACTAAATGTAGCCTTATTGAGGTGAACCTGACTGGCTCAGGATTGCTAATCTCTCCCAAGATGTGTGCCATACATTCTCAAGGATTATGCGGCCAACTGAGTCTGACATGAACTGCCTGCTTACAAAGCGAAATATAATAAATTATAGTTTAGTTTAAGATGTCTGGTATGTTGTCTGCTTACACAAAATTGTCAAGGAGTGAAATGCATGTTTTTTCTTTTTAAGTGACCAGATTGAAGGTGCTGCTGACTGTCTGGCTCAACCACCAGGCTCTAGATTACAGAACCCTGGAATGGTCAGTAACCCCTGAAAGAATTAACCTAGGATAGTTACAGAACCCTGGAACGGCCAGTAACCCCTGAATGAATTAACCCAGGAGCGATTTGAAGCAATGTTTAGTTGGGAAATGCATTGTCTAAGCTGGGTGCTGGTAAAGGGAAAGGTGGGTCAACTGGCTGGCATGGTGGCATGCAATTTGCTGTGCTACTCTTGTTTTGGGGCTCAAGCTGGGAAAGATGTTTCTCTCAGTATTTGTACATGGATGTTTGCATACAGCCCCACGTACGCCTGCCCTTGTTGTTTGAAGCCTGACTGTATTTGGTCCAGAACACTGGGGATCGGCATGGTTTCCATGGCGGTTCTTGCACCTTTCCCAGGACAATCTAGTGGTAACTATAGTCTACAGTCTTGATTCAAAGTGACATGCTGAAAGACTGACAGTGGCGTCTCCCTTCAGATCCCTGTGAGTCAGATGTCTGTAATGGATGACATTGAGCGGTGGCTGGATGTGGATGAGGTGGGTCAGTCTTTGTATTCACTGAGTGACGTGGCTTACTGTAACCAGGTTCACTTCCCCCCCAAATTACAGCCGTGCTTCTACTTGCATCATCATTTTGATTCGTTTATAGTGAACAAATTGAATGCCGGATGCAAATGCCTGCTTTGTACTTTACCCCTGCAAATGTAACATTCCTAGATTCTTGTTTGGGATTTGAGTCTGCTCAGATGAGCCAGTAGGTTGAACTAGAAATTGGACTGTTGATGTCAACACACAACTTGGGACAATTGTTTATTTGTGTGTTACAGGAGGATGACTTGGCTGATTCTGAGGGTGTGACCAGTGAAGGTAAGCTTTTATTACTTATTTTCTCATGTAGCTTACCACAACAAAACAATTTTGTCTTTCTTGTAGTATTACCGTGTTCAGTAATACCTTTTTGAGACAACCAAAGCCCTCTTTAGACAACTTCTCCTGTTCTTTTTCCTGTTTAGAGTTTGATAAGTTTCTGGCAGAAAGAGCGAGAGCAGCGGAGCGACTTCCGTCCTTGAAAACTTCTTCACGTGACAACAATCACTCAGGGTCATAGACCATAACTAATGCAGTTTTCAAAAACCAGGTTCATTGTTTGATTGGCAAATAACAACTGAGAAATGACACTTGAAACCGGGCTGTGCTACTAACATACTTGTGTACAAGTTCTACTATATTTAGTCATATGGCATGATGCTATGTTAGTGATTAGGGGTATGCACTTTGCTCCCAGGCACATTGTCAGATTGGGGATCAAAACTGCTACCTTTTCTTACAGACCAAGGCTCTGACCAGCAGAATACTGTTGTGGAACTCTCCTAGATTAAGGTCTTAAAACATTTTTGATGTGTTGTTTTAATTTAATTTACACTGTGCGCTTCATGAAAAGTACTTGTGTCCTCTAATTATTGTGACAGTAAGCTTTTATTCTCTCTTTTGGCTAAATACACCAAAATATTGGCTCTGACTTAACTCAAGGTTAAAGTGTAGTTCCTCAGGTTTTGTTTTTGCATATTGGTGTAGCCAATTGTACCAATACGTTTGGTTTAAATGGTGAAACCAATATGAATACCTGCATGACACCTGTGAAACTATACTTAAACCTCATTAATTGCTGGATTTCTAATACAGATATTTGGAGTATAGAGCCTAAAGAAATATTCCCACTGTTCCAGTAATTACAAAGTGCACAGTAGATCATCGCTTGACACTGTATGTATATGAGCATTCATAAGGGAATAATCCAGAGGTGTATTATTTTTGCCAAATACATTTTAGTTGCAAAATCTTTTGTCAAATTGAAAAGAACAGTGAAAGGGGCCTACCTGAATGAGTACAACAGAAACATTTAAAGTTTGCAACTACAGTGTTATGTTTGGGAGAACGTGTACATGTCGTTTATATGTAGATAGAAACATTTGCACAATTATTGTAAATGAATTGCATTTACATTTCTTAGAATAGGAATAAATATGCCACAATAGTGTTTTCTACCCAAATGTTGGTGTGGGTTAAAGAACATTTAGGCATGCTGCACTACCATGTTACATTGCAATAAGCTATTATAAGGTGAAATGGTTTTGAAATTGTGATTGCCAAGGTCAGTCTGACGTGCAATAGAAACATTGTTTTAAAAGTACTTAAAAATGTTACAAATGTTTGATTAAATGCTGCAAGAATAAACACAGATGCAGTCTAAAACACAGATTGTTTTAATTTACTCTGAGATGGGCATCGGGGTGATTACGCTGGGATCTGATAACCTGGTTTTGCAAATGTGAGTAATTCATCAAATATTCCTTGTCTATTTGTGACAACATCATGTGAAAATGATTTGCCTCACGTAAATGTGGCTGTGGGTGTATCTGATTTACATGACAGGTGGTTTGTAAAGGCAATTTCTTTGTCTTAAGTGTTAGGTTAGGGGGAAAAGTATGGTTTAGGAATGAAAATAATTAGATTTTTGCATGAGTGGTTAGGGATGGGCATTAGGGCTAGGCTGTTTGGGCACCAGTTGTATGTTATTGAGGTTAACGTTAGGTAAGGGAATATCTGTTCCACCTCAGATTACAGGGTTCAAGGGCACCACAACTCTCTTTACAAATGTTTAGTTGGAACGAAACGTCATTTTGTTAGGAGAATACTGCAGACAATGGTTTTAAATAGAGTAGCAATAACTGTTTTTGGAATCATTCAGAATTCCGGTCTAGGTAAAGTTACCATGTAATACGTGCGAAGTTGCCACCAGATGGCATACAAGTCGCCTGGGCTTGAACGTTCTCTACCTGTCCTTATGTCCCCCAAGATAACCAAACAGTCCTGTTATGCAAGTTTACTAGTACAGTAATCTTCAGTAATTTAGACTCCTAGTATGTTCTAAATAACACAATTCAAGAGAGGAAAACATGTGAGATATATTTAAACATAAATGTGCCGTGGCCGTGGTGAAAGTCAAGTACAAGATAAATCACACTATTGTAAATTATACTTAGTTCTAACATTTTGGGTGGGGTTTAAATATATACCCCACCCAAAATGTTAGAACTAAGTTAAATATATACTTAGTTCTAACATTTTGGGTGGGGTATACATTTAAAAGACTGTGATCATTACCCTTTAGAAACTTTAAAATGGACCTTCTTCAGATTAGAGGATCTGAAGCATCAGCAATTGTGGATTCGATTACAAGCATAAAATTGCAAGTAACAAAGATTTTTCTTCTGAAACTTGTCTGTCAATAATTGTTCTGAGAAATGACGGCTATCACGTGCAAGAAATTCCCTTGAAACTAAAGGCCTCGTACAACGCTGTGTAACTCCCCTCACTGAATAGCGCAACTGTCTTTACCAGAATTGAAAGTGAAGTGGGAGACCACGGTGGACAACGGAGCATAAGGGAAAATGCATTAGTGTCTAGTTTGACAGACGTTTCACGGTTCCTCAACTGACTGCTTCGTTAAATGGTACCCGCAAAGCTCCAGCCAAGTACTGAGCATCTACAACTCGTCGTCACTGGGGCAACATCCGCCTTGCTAAATGAATGGTTTAGTGAAACAAAGGTCATGCCAACACTTCACAACACAGTTAAGATGCAATTACGCCAGCAGTCGGTGATATTAAATTCCAAAATTGTATCTGCTAGCAACTTATTTATATTATATAATTAGTATAGTAGTATTTTGCAACAGTAAAGAAAGTAATTGTATTTTTGTTTTCATGCACCGAGGACATCCACACCACCAATATTTTCGAGGGCAAGACAAATATTGCACAATTAACCCATCCCTATGTCCATACCTGATACATGTGTTAATACTGAACATAATATTTCCACTTTGTTTTCAACCTTATCTTTATTCACATTACTATTTATCAATATTGTGTTCTTTCGTATTTTTCATCTAATCACATTTACTATTATTATTATTACTGTTGCATTTTCAAAACCTTTCCCTGATTATGTGCCCACGTGCGTCTGACGTCAAGTAAAACATTTAGCCACGCCTTACGTTGTAGTTCCGTCAACTGCAGAATTTCGTGATGCCTTTTCCAACCGCGGTCCGTTGTCTTATTAACCCAATTAGGGTTATTTTGAGACCCTCCAATTCCACCTCAATCAGGGGATATTCAGCTCTCGTTGAGGCAAGATCAGTGTTGGAGCATGAACTTGAAACGATCCGAACAGGAGGAACATGGAAAGGAGAAAGAATTATAACTTCCAAGCAGGGTCCCCATATCAACGTGGACGGCAGTCGTGGCGGTGAGTTGCTCAGTGGTCAACTCGTTTTTAATGCAAGGGACTTGCCTATCTCGGTCTTTCTGGCTTAAAGTTTTATTTGGCAAACGTTCGCACCATGGAATCTAGCTAGGTAAGGTTGCCACGAGTTACAACTTGTTAAGCTTTGCTAACTAACTTGATTATTGCTAGCCAGTGTGTTTAGCCCCTATAATAGAAACTTTGCGGAAGGTTTGGTACTGGTAATAGTGTTTGGCCGTAGCTACAAAATCTAAAATTGTGAATTGTAATAAGTATTTGTAGGACACTTAGTTACCAGCGGCGAATCAGTGAATCATTCCCTCTGTCATTCAAGCGTTAATTTTGTAATATAGTGCATATTGTCTTAAGACCCGTCTGTGTTTTCCCCACTCTTCCACTTGCAGATATACTAAATTTCTGTGCAAACAACTATCTGGGCCTTTCAAGCCATCCCCAGGTAGTTGAGGCAGGGATAGAAGCCTTGAAGAAATATGGAGCAGGACTGAGTTCTGTGAGATTTATCTGTGGGACACAGGTAACCTAGACAACTGCTTACTTGTTTTTTGGGGGGGATATTCTAAATGAATTCACATTAATCCTTTATTACCATATAATTCATAGGACCTTCACAAAGATCTGGAGCAGAAGCTGGCTAAGTTTCATGAGCGGGAGGAATGCATTCTATATGCCAGCTGTTTTGACGCCAATGCAGGGCTATTTGAGGTTTGTGGCTCTTGACAGTTTTTTATAAAATTATGTTGCAAGTTCTCTAAGGTTCCTATTTCATGTTATTAATTAGGAATATGCTTTGTTCTACATCAGGTTCTGTTGGGACCCGATGATGCAGTTCTGTCTGATGAGCTGAACCATGCCTCTATAATTGATGGAATCAGGTTGTGTCGGGCCAAGAGGTTTAGATACAAACACATGGACCTCAGGGACTTGGAGACCCAGCTAAAACAGTCCCAGGTAAAAGTTTTCACCCTGTTTTTCCCACCGTAATACTGTGATCTCATCTCATGGAGATTTTGCTACTGAAGTGACACTTCACACTATGCTGCCATCACACCCTAGAAGAGGATTGCATTACATATTTTTTAGCTTAGAGATGGATCTTTTATATAGCTTATGCTGTGAAATCATCTTGAAAGCCATTATTTATAAAAGCGAACCTCCGATTTAGTGTTAATGGGTTGGTGTTGCGTCCTCATGGCTACCTGTCTTCCTCAGTCGTCCCGGATACGCTTGGTTGTCACGGACGGTGTGTTCTCTATGGATGGCGACGTTGCTCCGTTGAAGGGGATCTGTGACCTGGCAGATCAGTATGGGGCCTTGGTCTTCATTGATGAATGCCATGCCACCGGATTCCTGGGCCCACGTGGCAGGTGAGTGAAGGCCGGGTGGAGAGATTAAGAAATGTGAATTAAAATGTTGTGTTTAGGAGTACGGGTGAGGGTGAGGGATTTGAAATAACTGTCAACTAGTAGTAATCTGCTGATATTTGCCTGTAAAACAGATACTGCCTGTTAGGCAGATTAATGGTGTTGTTAAATGTTGTTTCCAGAGGCACTGATGAGCTTTTGGGAGTGATGGACAGGGTTCACATTGTCAACTCTACTCTGGGAAAAGCACTGGGAGGTGCTGCAGGTAGGCTTCTGTTGGCCTACAAATTGGGGTGGAGTTGTGTAGAAACTGCATAATGGTATATTAATGGGAATCTTGGTAACAGTGTTAGTAAAATCCGTTAAATGATGGCCTCTGTAACCTTTTAAATGCTGTTGATCTGTGCATGTGTTCAGGTTTGTCTTGATACGTAGGGAGGATGTGACTGTCTTGGTCTTATAGGTGGATACACAGTGGGCCCTAAACCTCTGATTGACCTGCTGAGGCAGCGCTCTCGTCCCTACCTCTTCTCCAACTCCCTGCCTCCTCCCGTCGTGGGCTGTGCAACCCGTGCCATTGAGCTGCTCTTGGCGTCCAATGAGATTGCTCAGAGCGTGGGGGCCAAAACCATGAGGTGGGGGGAGGGGACTGGGCTTTTCCTGGTTGGGTGAATGTGTTAACTGTTGACATAAGAGCACGGACAAAAAAAAACTATAGGTTTTGTTTGTCTTTGTATAAACAAGTACAAATGAGCAAAGTCATTAAAGGGACCTTTCAGAAAAGACAACGTTTAATAAAATGTGATTGATTACACTTCTTTTGAGTGAAGGAGAGACCAAGACAGTCTTTCAAAATGTTAGCATTTTGTTTAGAGTATATACTTAAGGAACAGTTTATATTTCTGTAATGTTATACCCCTCCTGTAGGTTCAGAAACAAAATGACAGCAGCTGGATACACAATCTCAGGCTCTGCACATCCTATCTGTCCTGTGATGCTGGGGGATGCCAGACTAGCCTCTATGATGGCTGACGACATGCTAAAGCTAGGTGAGTCTACAGTTCTGGATCCAGGCCGAATACTGAGTTAATCAAATTCGGTCTAAAAAGCAATGTGAGCGCCCTAAAAAGGCTTGCTGCTATAGACAAAATATAATTATCTGTATGATACTCTAATTAAATATGTCTCAAATAAAAACCGTTAGATCAGGCATCTGTAGAAGAACATCTATTGGAAGTATTCATTATTCTGTGTTCCACAGGCGTGTATGTGATTGGGTTCTCCTACCCAGTGGTACCAAAGGGCAAAGCCAGAATCCGGGTCCAGATCTCTGCGGCCCACACTGACCAGGATATTGACCGTGCTGTGGATGCTTTCATACAAACGGGAAGGAAGCATGGAGTTGTGTCTTAAAGAGAACTGTTCTAGGAAAATGTTGCTTTTAATAAGTAGGCTGCCAAGTCAAGCAATGTGCTGAGTTTGGCCTGCTGTTGCAGACAAGGCTTGTGAATGACACTGCTGTTACGTTCAAGGCCAATATATAACAGTTGTGTGTATCACAATGTAGTTACGGGATTGTGTACTACTGATTAATGTAATTTGTGATTATTGCTGATCAATGCTATGTGTTGATTTTCTCAGCATCAGAATAAATAAAAAATGGTGTTTTGACAAGCAGATTCCATGGGCAGTTTGAATACATATGTGAATAGCTATGTATTTTAGGTAGATGTATTCGTTTGAGTAAAGGTGAGGTCAGACAAGCCTGGTGATTTGATCTGAATCTATGATTTTTCATGCTTTACTACCCTACGTTTCTTCCTATTTTTTACTCTTCTAGGGAGTTTTTCATGTTGGGTGTCTGTAAACGCACTTTGTTCCCACTTTGCATGTAAAAAGCGCTTTATAAGATACATTTTGTTAAATGTGAATCTGTATGTTTTCTGCCAGTAGCACCATTACAATTCTCGGTCAAAGCATGAACTATGGCACTACATTTTAGAGGAAGTCCTGCATGCTCTGTGCCTAATTACTTTAAAAAAATTGTCCAAATCTGTAACTTTTGTTGGCGCAGTTTTAATCCATGAAACGGGACAGTAAAGTCTTGTGAAAAATGAACAGCCACTGAAGCTAAGCATAATTTTACCCAAGATCTTAATATTAATGTACATTACACATTTAAATTGTACAATTAAAATAGTTTTGCCAACGTTTCTTAATTGTCATCACATTGTTAGCTATTACGCAATGACGGCAAATAATTCAATAATTGAATAACATTTGATATGTATACACTTAAATTCAACCCTCCCGTTTGCTTACTCATGTTATGCTAAATCTGCTCCGTCACTTTAAGCTACAGCATGGTGGAACTGAGTCAACAGTTGCATTTCCCTTTTTGATCGAGCTGACCACTGTGTCGGAAGGGGAGGAATTCAAAACACTATAAAAGCAGAGTAACAGGACCAAAAAGGAAACCGCTACTCTAGACTCTGGAAAAACTGCATATTACGTTTACCATCTACTCAACAGAAAATCAACAAGAGAACAGCACACAGGTAAATGATCAACTTAATTTCATTCAGAATAAACTTCAACATTCACATTTAGGGGATATTGTAATAATTATCATTTCAACTATTATTGATTATAGCCATGGAAGAAGTCAAGTCGGCACGAAAAGATGATATGCTGAGCATTGGCAGGTACATAAAATGAATGTTCTAAAAAATTAAGGATTTCACACGAGATCAGTGTTGACATGAATGACACAGGAAAATGTATGTATTATTACACATAGTAATTTGGATTATACAATTACTGTGCTCTTATGATGTTTTCCATCTCTCGCCAGTGATTTGTCCGAGCAGATAAAAGCCAAAACTAAGTCCATCCACGTCAGGGCAGAAAACACCCAACTGATGCTGAGTTATCAGAAGGGGCAGATAACTCTTCCACAGTACAAGGTAAAACGAATGTCTCAGAAAACAAACAACCCCCGACGTGAAAAATCATAGAATCACTTTCGTTTAACTTTGTATGTAATTCAAGGTGAACGGGCATTTAATGTAATAATGTGTGCACCTTTTCCCCCCATGGCAGCTTCTTCTGTTTTCCCTCTATGAGATCTATAGAGCACTGGAAGAGGAGCTGGACAGAAATGCGTCCCATTTTGCCGTGTCACCCGTATACTTCCCAAAGGAACTTGCTCGACTGGAAACCATAGAGAGAGATCTAGAGCACTTTTTTGGAAAAGAATGGCAGAAGACAGTGATCGTTCCTGCAGCAACACAGCGATATACGCAGAGGCTTCACACGGTACGGACCGTACATTTACCAGCATGCTAACGGCAACGGCTGTTGGTATTGGTTACTAATAACAATTCCTTTGTCTTCCTCGCCAGATTGGCAAAGATGATCCAAAATTGCTGGTGGCTCACGCCTATACCCGTTACTTAGGTGACCTGTCAGGAGGGCAGGTTTTGGGGAAGATTACCCAAAAGTCATTTGGGCTAAGGAGTGGAGAGGGGGTGTCATTTTTCTCCTTCCCTGGGGTGTCAAGCCCTAACCGTTTCAAGCAGCTGTACAGGAGCAGAATGAACAGCATCGAACTGACAGAGGAGGAGAGGGAGGCGGTGCTAGAGGAGGCTCTCATGGCATTTGAACATAACATCCAGGTTAGTGACTAGTAGGTGGATAGTGGCCAGGGTCAGAGAATGGGTGATTGGGACCAATATGGTTGTTGTAAAATGTAATTATGAAACTCAAACTTGCAGAGGAAGTGAAAGAGGAACCAGTGCTTCGTAAACTTATCTCGAAAGGTAGTTGCTGATGAGGTAGATCTAGCTAAATTGAAATGAACATTAGTTTTTATTTTTAAATCGTGCAGGTCTTCGATGATCTTCAGAAAATGTTGAGCATCAAAGAGGAGCCTTCTGGTGGGTAGGCTGTTCACTCTGAATATATAGATGTGAACTTTGACCTTTTGGTTCTCTTTTAATCAACATTTTCTTTTTCCAGACAACCAACAAAAGGCACCAGCAACACTCATCCCCTCATCATCAATTCTTCATTGGTCACTGGGTATTTGTGCTGCTTTAGCAACTGTTGGAATTGGCATCTATGCATCATAAACCCAAGTCCTGAAACATGTACACACGTTTGGAGCTTGTCAGAATCATTGACCCATAAATGTAAGCACTTGCAGCCTTGTTATGCCAGAACTCTTGCTCCTGCTTACAGCCAACTGATTGTAAATGAAAACTATGCATGTTAAAAGTGTCTTCATCAAATAGTTCAATAAAAAAATAAAAAAAAATTAACATTCACATTGCTAACTTTATTTAAACGTTTTCACACCAGTACAAACCTCCATGTACCTTTCAAATTGCACAATGATTTAACAACAATTTGAGCATTACATCTCAGAGCCCTCTATGCTGTACCACTCAACATGACAGTTGCAGACACAACTTGCCTCAATAACACGACTTGTGAATAATGAAACCACCAAGACAAAAGCAATTATATCAGAGAATCTGCATCTGGAAAACATTCAACAGAAGCCATCAGTGTTAGCAGTATTGTGGCTAGACAGTCGTCTGTGATGGCCTTCGCAATACCCACTGACCTGCTCAAGCTATTTACAAATGACCACATCTGTACATATAAACTAGCACCTGTGGGAACCACCTTCTTCCCACAGTCCTGTGAGACTACTTGACCCTGTAGAGCACTTTCCTCTGCATGCGGTGCTGGAGCTCTCCCCTCCTCATCATCAGATGGAGGACTTTGTAGATGGCCTGCTCTGGATACTTCTGTAGATGGGGGTGGGAAAGGGTGTTGAGTGGACAGAGGTAAACCCTAAACCAGCACCCTGAGTGGCTCCATTTGATGACACACTTGACAATATTTGTATTTGCTAAAGACAAAAAGATGAAGTATTGTACACTCCCATACAATAATAATATGCCCCTCCCGAAGCAGGTTTTCGCGTTACCAGGGTCACATGCACAACAGCTTTGAACACACCTGCTTGGTAAAGTCCTGTACGATGCTGTGCTCGGACACCTGGGACCCGATAGCGAAGCGTCTCTTCAGCTGCTTCTCCACACGGGAGATCATCTCCTGGTCCTCCTGCGTGGTGAAGCCCTCAACGCCCGAGAGGCTGCCGGAGAGCGCGGCGTCCAGCGTGGACACCTGGAAGAGCCTCAGGGCCTCGTCCACCTCCTCCTCTCCGGCCACGGCCTGCAGCTTCATCTTGGCTAGCGACTCTGAGATGCGCACCACCGCCTCCAGCTGCCTGCAGGGGAGCGCGGAGAGGAAGACCCACATGACCACCCGAGCGACACCGTGTGGCCAGACTCGGTGGCGTCGCCACTCTGGGTGTTGCCTAGCTACCTGACGGTGATGGGGATGGAGGCCCTCCGGTCGCTCTCCCTCTCGTGATCCCGGGCACCGCTCCTCATCACCACGTACCGGTTCTTCAGCTTCTCAGCCGCCACGGCCGAGAGACGCGGGCCACATTTACTGTCCGGGGCACATTTCTGACCGTTACACATCGAGTCCCTTCGAGAGTATGATGGCTTCTCTCGAATCTAAACTAAACAGAACGCCGCGAGGATAACGCGTCACACATTTTCTAAATGTGGCCTTTTTGAGAGCCTTACGTTCTGGCATAGGCGATGTACTTCTTCAGCACGGCCAAAGTGATCTCTCCCTCGACACCTTCCGTCTGTGTGTGAGCACTGAGGTGAACATTCATGACGTGGCGGGCCAGGGTCTGAAAGAAGACAGGCGTGGGGGGGAATAATAATAAGACATTCGCAAGCGTCACCATTTAAACACGTCAGTGGATCTTCAGTTATGTTTTTTAGACAAGATTAGGACACGTCAATTTGGTCCCGAAGGGTTCTGGAGGCACGGCGTGACGCGAATAATGCCAGAACTTCAAGAAGTTCCCCCACCATGTCCCTCTGATGGTCATGGACGTCCTTGATGATGAAGATCATGTCGAAGCGAGACAGGATGGTGGGCATGAAGTCGATGTTGTCCTCTCCCTTGGTGTCATCCCAGCGGCCGAACACGGAGTTGGCCGCGGCCAGGACGGAGCAGCGGGAGTTCAGGGTGGTGGTGATGCCGGCCTTGGCGATGGAGATGGTCTGCTGCTCCATGGCCTCGTGGATGGCAACCCTGTCATCCTCCCTCATCTGGGGGCGGGAGAGAGAGCGAGGGAGTTGGGTGAGAGAGTCTGCAAACGGGGCCAGACGCCCGACGGCCACGCCACCTCCTGCCTCCAGTCACCTTGTCGAACTCGTCGATGCACACCACCCCGCCGTCCGCCAGCACCATAGCGCCTCCCTCCATGATGAACCCCCGGGTGACTGGATCCCTCAGGACGGAGGCCGTCAGACCAGCGGCGCTGCTGCCTTTCCCGGACGTGTACACCTGACAGGAAGAGGGGAAAGGTCTGCGCTTGACACGGAGGCAACGCCATACTGCGGGAGCCGCATAATGCGAGTAAGCCCCTCCTTACCCCAATGGGCGAGCACCTCTCCACAAACTTCAGCAGCTGAGACTTGGCTGTACCGGGGTCTCCCAGCATCAGCAGGTTGATGTCTCCTCTGCGGGTCAGCCCGTCAGGCAGCCTAAGACAGAGGAACCATCAGAACCACACACACCCGGGAGAGAAAGAAAACCCATCAGAAAGACTTGATGTTCTGTTCCTAATGTTGATTTTTAGGACTCACCTCTTCCTGGAGCCGCCGAACAGCAGACAGGCGATGGCTTTTTTCAGGTCCTCGCTGCCGTAGATGGAGGGAGCGAGGGAGCGTGCGAGGGAGCCGTAGACGTCCGGGGAGGCAGCCAGGGCCCTCAGCTCCTCCTCTTCCTGGGGGGTGACCGACCCCGAGGCACCTCGACCTGCGAGAGAGACAGACGGATTGCTGTTGACACGGCAACGCTCAGGGCAGTGAAACCGCTCGACCAGTCCGCCCCACCGGCCGGCTTACCCGCTCCCTCCGTGTCCTGCTGAATGCCCACCACGCGGAGGTAGGAGGTGCGGATGCCCACGCCGGCACTCTTGTCCCTGCCCTTGCCCTTAGCCTGGGCCACCTTCTTGATGGAGTAGATGCCCATGATGGTCACTCTGTTCCCAGGCACCACGCGGTCACACAGGTACCTGACGAGGAGGCAGAGCGGTTGAGGCCGGAGGTCCCCACGGCACACGGCCACGTGTTCATTCGTTAGGTCGGCACAGTGTCCGCTCGGGGGTGTTGCGTTACCGGTCACAGTAGAGCTGCATGTGGCGAGGCATCTCTCCGTGTGGCACCGCATCGGGCGACTCCTGCAGGCGGAGCGTCTGGAAGTCCACGCAGACACAGCGGTCAGGCACGATGAAGTAGGGATCCACAGGACACTTCAACCTGCCGGCCTGCTCGCTGAGAGTGAGAGACAGAGAGACGTTTAATAAGGGGGTCACATTCAAACGACGGCAAGATTAGACTCACTTCATCGTAGCGCGTGCGCACACACACACACACACACACTCACGCATTGCACTTCCGGGGCAGCGCGTAGCCCTGCAGGCCTGGGGGCAGGGGGATGTTACTGATGACCGAGCGACAGCCACGACACTGCAGACACACCCGGGTGGCCTTGGCCCTCACAGCCGTGGCCGAGATCACGATCCCAGGAACCTTCACCAGCCTGGACACCTGTTCCGACTGACGGGCAGAGGGTTAGGGTCTTTACACGTCAGCCATTACACATCTGAGCCACGCTGGACCACGGACATTATTACTGGGCGTGTTCAACACGAGCCAAGTGGGAATCACTGCGTCGCCCACTGCGTCGCTTACTTTGAGGTTGCGAATGGAGGCAGGGTGGGCATCACTCTTCAGCATGACTTGGATCTCCTGCACTGTCTCCTCTCCTACGGGCCTGGGACGAGTCACCTCATCAGCCACCTCCTGGGCGGCCTCCTCCAGCTGTCAATCATTGTGGCAGGAGTCAGATTAAACAGATGTTTTTAGGGCCAAACAGTATGACCTCTAATATACAGTCGAGTAGACTTGATCATCATAGCAAATCTAGGAATCTTATCCATGGGTATTTGGTTTGCACTCACATCCCTAAAAGCACCTTGTTTTACGTTAGATATCACTTTATCTCACTGTCTCACCAGGGGGAGGTTCTCGGAGGGCAGTTTGTGCAGGCAGTCAGACAGGTCCTCGTCAAAACTGGCAAGGTCCTCCATCTCCACCTCCACCCAGTATTCCCCCAGAGTGTAATGTCTCTTCAGGTCATCTCTACAAAGCGGAACACATGTCAAAGATTAATTCCGCATGATAAAACCGATAATATTATCATCATTATTTGGCACAGTAATAAATATATTATGAAAACTACTGAACCAATACATCACAAAAATGTATATGAAATTGTTAAACTAACAGAGTACTGTACACCTAACGAGGGAAGTGTGCTACTGTAGGGAACTGCTGAACTATTACATGACCCTGGGACATGCCAAACACAAACCGGATGTAACTTTATTAATCGACACTTACAGGGCAATCCATACAAAAATCGAACATACCTGTATTTGTAGGTGAAACCAGTACGATCGGTTCCAACTCTGAACTGTCGAAGAAATTCACGGAATCGTTTCTTTATTTGGCTCCGTTTTACTCCACCTTCATCGCCCGGTCCATCTCCGCCACCGAAACTGTCACTGAAATACACTCCTGGGTCGTCAAAACCTGACATAATTCACCTTTTTAACAAAAAAGTGTTGAAAATAAAAGCGTTGTTCGCAAAAATCCAAACTCGATCTCAAAGTAACAGACTTCTGATGATAGCCTCAAGTCAACTTCAGAGGACAATGAATTGGGCACTGTTTCGCGGCAAAACTTTGCGTCACTTTCCCGGGACTTCGAATCTTGACGCCCTCTCCGCTCAGCGATTGGTACATAGGATCCTCTAGAGATAAGGATTGGCTTAAAACATTGCAGTAGGCGTGTCGCTATTGCAAGCGGGTGGGACTTGCAATATTTGGTGGCGGGAAAAGAACAAGAAATATGCAGCGTTCACAACCAATATATAAATAGGGACCTTGGTTATTTCGATCCTTGGCACCCATGCTCATACATTTATTTTTGACTTTTACAACACCTACATTTTCCCTCTTTTATTACAATTAACACAGTTTAATGCCTTAATGGACTGTGAAATTAAAGCATTGAACAAATAAACAACTGAAGACCAAACAATAATAATGGAATCGTTTTGCTCAACAAAATATAATTTAGGTTTGTGACTTATAAAGGAAGCAACCTTTTGCAAATACAACAGCCGAACACACTTATGGTATCCTTTCTACAACGGAAATACAGTATTGTTCTTCCAAATACTGTTGCAGAAGTTCCCACACGTGTGTTGCACTTGTAGGTTGCTGTAGGTTGCTTTTCTTTCACCCTTCTCCCCAGTTCATCGCAAACCAGCTCAAGGGCTGGCCATTCCACAATTTGAAGCTTACACGTCACCTTTCACATTTTGATCAATTTGTTCATAAGACCTCTTGCACAGGCAAGCCTCCGTTTCCTTTTTTGCCATCTTTGCATTGTCTTTCTTACTGCCACTCGGTCCGTCAAACCTGCATCACATTAACTATTAAACCACTGAAAGTGTTTGACATGTTTTTGTACTGGGCATTGGGCCTTTATCTGTAGCATGTGTGTACCAAAAAAAGATGCAATTGGATTGGCTTCTGTGCAATTTCAAAACTTCTACCTCACAATTTATTAACCTACATTTCAACATTAAAATCTTCTCGAGAGTGATGAGTAAATATTGTTTCGTCCTGGTAATGTCTCAATTTTGGCTAGTTGTTGCTGTTATAACAATACTTTTATTGCGCTTCAATGTTGAGCTAATGAACCGTTATATATATATTTTGGTTCTTCAAAGCAATGTCCATCATATCATTCAAATGTTCAATCGATCCGTGCTAAATCTGTTTCTCTGCATTTATGAAACAGTTGGTCACAGCACGCTTGAAAGGTTTCTCGAATGAACGCGGATAAATCAGTCCTGCGTCATTTCCAGCAAGCAATACAAACTAAACTAAAATCGCACACAAAAGCTAAATCTTCACTTTCGAGATTGTGGTAAGAGTCGTTTGAAAAGAACGAATCATTTGCGAGTTTGTAGATCATGATCTTAGAAAGAATCGGGAGATCCGGAGTTGCATCGGGCTACGTTATGAAATCCTACAAAGCGTGTAGGTTGTTGGAGAGTTTAATTTACAAACCCGATACACAATGTTATGGGTTTAAATAAAAGGGACCCACTGCAGTGACAGGTAAATTATCCTTCTTTAAATCATCTGTTGTCTGTTTTGTGCTCATAGAATAGAGGGCTTCTATATTCAGCGGTCTTGTTCAGTTGCACCCCCTGAAGCCGAGTTATGATGCCGGGACAGTTTCAAGGCAAGCACGGGGATACACTTAACGAAGGCCCACTATACTCGTTTTCCTGTGATGTTTCATTCACTTGAGCAGTGCTAACTCTTTTATATCCAGTATTTTCTCAGATTATTCTTATGTTTTCAAGTAGTTGAATTGGCAATAATATGTTCGGTGTAGTTAGTGTATCATTTCTGACTCCTTATAATGATCTCCACTAGACTCACTTTGCCACCAATAAACCCCTTAATTTACTCATTCATAGGTCATGGATTCCCCAGTCCTTCTTTTCTTTGCCTTCTTGGTCATGGTGGTCCACTGTTTTCCTGAGGACTACCACATTCACAACAGCACCCGTCACCATGACTACTGTGTACTTGGAGCTGGGCCTGCAGGACTTCAAATGGGTTACTTCCTCTCCAAGAGCCAAAGAAGTTACATTATATTGGAGAGGAACTCGGGGCCAGGGAGCTTCTTCAATATGTGAGTGCCACCAAAATCCTAAACATCTTCTATAACACTTAGAGTAACACTGTTGGAGGATCTCAGTGTTAAGGCTTTAAGGAGCTACATTAAAGGCCTCTGCAATGAACTCATTTTGTAGTAACTGTAAAACCAATTCATCACATTTTGTATTACAATTCCTATTCAATAACCCATTTTCATATTTGAGCTAATGGTAGACAACATTTTTGGACAGAATACACACATCCACATGAAGTTGACAAACTGAGTGGTGACTATATAAGGTGATGGTATGTGAGCAGTAGTATGTCATATGGATGGGTTTACAGTTTCAAGATAGCACTTACTGTAGCAAGATTTATTGGGTCGTTTTGAATTTCCCTTAATAACACTGTTGAACAGTTGTACACTTGTTGGTCTGTACAGCAATTTGTCCTAACTTCTGAACCTCACCACTTCACTGTTGGATTGTGGGTGGTATCTCATGGATTTTCTCTACTGCTTTTTAAAGATACCCTCGACACCGGAAACTCATCAGCATTAACAAGATTTACACCGGGAGGCGGAACCACGAGTTTAACCTGCGCCATGATTGGAACTCCCTCCTGAGTGACAGGCCTGACCTGCTGTTTCAGCGGGTGAGCCAGGAGCTCTATCCAGATGCAGACTCATTTCCCATCTACCTCTCAATGTATGTTAAAGAGCTGGGGCTGAACGTCCAGTATGGGGTGGACATCGGGAAGATCAGGGCCTCAGAGTCTGAATCACCTAGAGGCACAGGATACATACTGGTTGACCAGCATGGACTAGATTATACATGCAGGTATGTTATTCTCCTACACATCTAACAGGACATTATAGATCTGTGTTCCTTCCCTATTCACCCCATTCATGTGACTTCCCTCTTTCTCACACTCCCACACACACCCCTCAGGGTCCTCCTGGTGTCTACAGGAATGTGGGATCCTCAGAAGGTCCAGTTTGAGGGTTCAGACCTGGTGGAAGGCTATGAGTCCATCCCATTGAACCCAGAGGAGTATAAGGACCAGGCGGTGCTGATCCTGGGCAAAGGGAACTCCGCCTTTGAAACGGCTCAGAGCATCCTGGGTAGAGCCAGCCGCATCCACCTCTACAGTCCGAGCCCGGTCCGCCTTGCCTGGCAGACACACTACGTTGGAGATCTCCGGTACTAGGAGGCCCTTTTTGATTTTGCCTGCGTTGTCTCCCCCCACCGATTTATTCCCCTGATATTTTTGTTCACAGGTTATGGAATGATGAAGCCGTGCTTTACATGTTTCCAGGTCTAACATTGCAGATAGATGTAGGCAGTTAGATCTTCAGCAACAGAGAGGCTTGTCCATATCGTTTGAGAAAAGACCAATTGCTGTTTGTGGAAATGTCATGCCATCTGTCAAAATGTGCATGAACCCTCCTCTAGCATTTTCTTGTGCATGAACACTCCTCTAGAAGTGCCTACTTCTCCCCACTTTCACAGAGCCGTAAACAATGAGTTGCTTGACACGTACCAGTTAAAGTCCCTTGATGGGCTTGTGGAGGGAGGCCTTGAGGACATTGCTATCATCAAAAATGGAGAGGATAAAAGAAAGCCTTCAGGCAGAAAGAAGCAGCGCTGCTCCAGTGGGAAGGAAAGACGTGGCCAGTTTCACCTGACTCTAGCTGAGCTTCTGGAACATCCGGATGGGAAGAACCGTTCAAAGGTCTCGGCAGCAAATCTGCCCGTGTACCACAATGACAACTTCTCTCTCCGCCAGCCTTATGACCGCGTTATCCGCTGCCTGGGGTTCCGGTTCAACTTCAGCATCTTTGACGGGTATGTGGAAAGCTCTGTCGCATGGCTCTACATTATTGTTGGATCTGTAAAGGCTTTGCCGCTTCCGTCAGGTAATGTAAAGTTATTGCTAACACTTATAGATCTGCCCGTCCACCAAGCAGTGAGGGCACAAGGGGACGGTTGCCAGCGCTAACCGCTTGGTATGAGGGTCGGGGAACCCCGGGCCTGTTTGTTCTGGGGACAGCTTCCCACTCACGAGACTATCGCTTCTCTGCAGGCGGGTTTATTCATGGCTTCCGATACACGGGTAAGCTTTTATTAAAGTTCAAAAATAAATAAATATGACTAGGAAGCTAACTTTGAAATGACAATTTTGTCATTTTCTCCGTACAACTTTGCAATGTTATTTTGCTTCCAATACTTTAGTTGTGTTTTCTGGTTATTTAAATACTATTGTTGGTTATTAGAGTTGTCATTTGTTCCTCTAGTGCGTGCTGTACATAGAGTCCTTGAGCAGCGCTACCATAGCAACTCTTGGCCGTCAATCAAACTTTCAGTCAGTCAACTGCAGTCCTGGTTGTTGAGAAGGGTCAACGAGGCATCCGGACCATACCAAATGTTTGGTGTACTTGGGGACATCATTTTACTAAGAGGGTAAGTAGGCCAAGTGTAAAGCAGCTTTTGTTGCTCAGGACACACTGTTTTAAGTCATGCATTTGAATGATGCTAATAGTGCTAATTCCAGGCTAGGACAGAGGTGTATAATGGCTTCTAGTGAAAAATTACTCCATTGGCCTTCTAGGATGAACTATCCCTTTAATTGCCTATTGATATTCAAATGTATGTATACTAAGTTAATTAGTTGGTGGGCCATTTCTAACATATAAGGATACTATCGATTCATCTTCACCTGTCTATTCCTGTCAGGTCTCACTGTGAGTATCTGGAGGAGTTTCCGATCCAGGCCCTGCCCCAGTTCTCTGGTCTATCTGGGCACAGGGTATCGAAGCATGGGTTACTAGTTCTGATCCTGCAATATGGGCTGAACCCCACAGACTCACTAGGCCCTGGCAGGGCAGAGTCAGAGTGGACCCGCGCCTGGAGGTCAAACTTTCTTCACCCTGTAATATACTACTATGACACACTGCCTACTGGTGAGTGTGAGAATGATGTAAACTTTGCATAAAAGTCAAATTAATGACATTCAAATGGAGATTACTTATAGCACAAGGCATCTTTGTGATCTAATGTTATCACACTAACCAATGTACCTATGTAAGAACAAGTAACTAGTGATTATTTAATGTTTCTCCCAATCTCAACAGAGGAAGACATGAGACACCGTCCTGCTGGCTGGCCAATGCCACGGCCTAAGGCAGTGCATCACATGGTGGAGGACTTCCTGACTGAGTGGGACGGGCCCATCTCCCACAGCCAGCCTCTACGTCGCTTCCTGGAACACTGTCTCCACACTGACCTGAGGGCCTTCTATGCAGGTATGGCGTGTTCTCAGCTGATGCCAAACTGTTGCAAACTTAATTGGACCTTTTGTGGTTTCAGCTCTGTCTACGCAGTTGATGAAACACGTATATTTCTTGATCATTGTTTTAAAATGTGGAAAACTGAACCTGTTTCCTTCCCCTCAGAGTCATGTTTCCGCTTGTCCCTGACCAATCGCAAGCCACCCTTGTTTTGTCGTCAGGGATACCTGAGGAGGAATGGGGTCATTGGAAACAGTCACCTGTGGCAGCATGCCCGGGAGGCTGGGCTAATGCCTAGTGAACAGGAATACGCACCAGACGGGGACCCATCCTTCCCTGATTACCTTACCCGAGCTGGAGCCTCCGTGTCCTCTGCAATGAATATTGATTTCTGATTGTTTATCCAAAATCCCCCGAACTAAGCCAATGGCACTTTTTTAATGTTCCAAGACATTCTCTACCTCTCATTTCGATGTCTCATGAATATACCAAATAATATGGTTTAAACAACTAGCCAGGATGGTGAGAGTTGACATCTTATTCCATTTAATTTCAGCAGAATTGTGCCATGTTTTTTTATAATGAAACTTCACATTTGAATGTGTGTTTACACAGTATATGGGTAATGTATTGGGTTTTCATTCATCTATGAATGATGCAGTATTTATTTTTATACTATTTGTGTAGGTCTACTAATGTTATTTATGTGCTTACTTTATTTCCTGTTGTTTGACATTGAAGAGAGCACAATGTTATACGTTTCCCTGTTTTTGTGTTCCCATGCTGGAGCGAGTACAGTGTCTCTTCAATTTAATTTCTTCAATCCAAATCTGTTTGAAAGATTAATTCTTATAGACAGTACTATTTTTACTATTGAATATTTAGTTGTTAGTGCAATCTGGAATATTTGCAATGTCAGCCCAGCCTAAGCAACCTTAACCTTTGATTAATTAACAACACACTTGACTAAAACGCATTGACATTTCTGCAATTTAATAGAGCTGCCAAAACAAATACTTCTGCAACTTTAATTAATACAGTACTCTGTAAGAATCGAAGAAAGCATGTTAGGGGTGCCAAACTTAGGCTGTGCTTGGATATAGGTAATGTAACAGTTTTGAGAGGAAGTAAAACCACTCACCAGCCCATTCTTATACTGCTCAATCGAAATGTAAATTATTTAGACATTAAATAACTGTATAACTCTTAAGTACAGCCCTTTTCTGGCCTGCAAATCATTTACGATTAGCAAATAACAAATGTGGCCTTCCATTTAATTTAAAACTCCAAAGTTTGCTCTGCCTTGGTGTATAGTATCAAAACACGAGACTGCTTGTCTAATAGAACCCCAACCACGTTTTGTAGCGATATTATCTGAAACAAAACCTGCAGGTCAACGTCATAGGGTCAGTCTAGTCGGGTCACGCCGAGCAACTTGCAGACCGTAAACGCAAGCACTTACAGATCGGATTTTCCCACAAAATGTGTTCATTTGCCATTTTCACGTGGTTGAACTAAGGCTAAATGCTTTATTTAGAACAAATACGATTTTTTTACCGAAACCCCAAAGCCAAGTCTGACTGGTCGATTCTGCTGAGCAAGCAGTCCGGAAACAGTATGAAATATGTGCCTCTGGGTTTGACCTTTCTGTGTTACATTTTCTGCCGCAGCTAGCATCTCGCCTGCTCATTTGCTTCTACTAAAAGTAGGTGGGTGCTTTGCATAAACTAACAACATAGGCTCTTATTGGTCGTTGTCTTTGTCACTCTACCTATGTTCAATCAGTGTACAATGGTAGCGCCTTTTACTGCTTTTCCATAGTGAGAATCGAAAATAGAAAACAGCAGACATTTTGGCTCAGATGCTTGCATCTAAAGAATGAATATATTAGTACATTTGTAAACATGTGTAGACTCGTTTTGGTGTTCTAAAGCCAGTGGAGAAAAGAAGTGCATTTTTAAAGCCAGTTCATCAGGATACATTACTATTCTCGTAGCCATTAGTACTGGCTTGTGAACGAGGATCCATTTGAAGAGAAACGCCAAAACAAATCTCTATGAGGCGGTGAATATGGACGGGTGGAGTCCAATTGTTGCAACAGCCTCCGACGATGAACGTTCAAGCTCCGAGGGTGAATACACGGTGCAGGCTGGACCGAGAGAAACGGAGAAAGAGGGTGAACTTGAGAGAAATGATGGGAGAATGGATGGAGGTGCTGCTGTTGGATTTGGGATGACTGGATTTGGGGAGGGCACCGTGAGATTGAGTCGTACAGGACAGACGTCTGAACAAGAACTTCGGTACCTTCACTTGCTATGGGAACCTAGTCGAGTTGGATCCGGGGTGGTTGGCGCGAGCAGTAAAACCGGGAAGATGACCGGGACTAGAGCGAGGCGACAAGTTCGAGCCCTGCGAAATGCTGGTCCAATTGGAAAAGATATTTATGGTACAGAAAATTAATACATGTTTTGAGTTGATGGAGACAGTTCCACCCCTAAGCGTATCACAGTGTAAAAGGAGGTAAACTTTGCAACAGCTAGCCTAACTGCCTAGAGTTATCTGTATATCTAACCTTTTCCGTATTCTTTCAGCTGTGAAGCGGTTTAGAGAAGCTGCCAATAGCAACGACATTGATACAGGTAGGAACTGAAGACGACCATTGGAAAACCTTGTGAGAGTGAGCAAGACTAAGTGATGAACGTGGCTAAACGTTTTGTCTCTTTTTTTTTAATCCAGTGCGCAAGCTTCTTCAAGACGATATAGACCCTTGTGCAGCCGATGACAAAGGAAGAACGGCCCTACACTTTTCCTCGTGTAATGGCAACGAGAGCATCGGTTAGTATAAGTCAAGAGGCTTGATTCGTTGATCCACAAGAGTAATGTCCTGGTAACAAATGTATAATAAAACCACTGCTGGTGTAAAGGTATGATGCACTCATCCCCCTCCTTGTGGTTTTGCAGTGCAACTTCTTCTAAGCTATGGTGCTGACCCCAATCAGCGGGATGGCCTTGGAAACACCCCACTCCATCTGGGTAAAAAACACATGGCACTGAACGCATAGCACTCATATCCGTGGTTGTACGAAATTAAGGTTGTGATTGCCGAAAAATACAATGATAAATAGGTATTTCGACTGAACTACTTAGTGTCTAAAACGTGAATGTTTCCTCCGATCCTCCCACTACTGCCCTTGCAGCAGCCTGTACGAACCACGTTCCGGTCATCACCACGCTGCTCAGAGGAGGTGAGAAGCCAGCCTGTATGCACACATGACCATGACCTGCTGAGGAGGGCTTCCTTAATGTTGCAGTCCTGTTTAGGAGCGCGCGTGGATGCCTTAGACCGAGCAGGGAGGACGCCCCTGCACCTGGCACGATCTAAACTTAACATCCTTCAGGAAGGAGACTCCAGGAGTATAGAGACTCTAAGAGGGGAGGTCACACAGGTAAGAAGGCAGGGAAGGATAGGCAAGTCAGTTCGGATGCGGACGGTCGGGGCCATAAATATAAATATAAACAGTTATTTTTACACTGCATTTTAAACAGAACTAATCCCCAAAATGCAGTGTATTTGAATAACATCATTACATTTTTGACCAGTTCTACCGTATCTTGTTTTGTTTGTGGAAAAAAGTCATTATGTTTTTTCTTCTACATTAAACACCACAGATTTTTATAATGTTTTTTTAATGAAAATAAACGTCAATTCCAAAAGACAAACAAAACCAATATCTTGGGGGCGGCGAAAGAAAAAATCCCTTGTGGGAACTGGCCCCACTGTCAACCTATTCCCATCCCTTGTACTCAGGGGTTATTACACAAAAGCACAATGATATACTTTTATTCATTCATGTGGTGGGATATGTTTTGTCCCTATGGCTCTCTAGATCATTCAGATGCTCAGAGAGTACCTCAATGTAATGGGACAGAGTGAGGCAAGAGAGAGACTGGAGCACATCTCAACACAGCTGCAGCACACGCGCACAAAAGAACAGGTAAGACAGTGTGTTTTTAACTTCCTCTATCCTGCCTCTCCTTGGCTCTCCCTGCGTCTCCTTGGCTCTCTCACAGACAACACTGACTGTTGTTTTTCTGCATGCGAGCCACGTTGTGTCATTCTCCGTCCTTGTGCTTCACAGCAAGTAACTAGAGCTTCTCTTCTGTTGCAGGTCGACGAGGTGACGGATTTACTGGCCAGCTTCACGTCGCTCAGCCTACAGAAGCAGAGTTTGGATGATAGGTAGAGTGGGCTGGGCAGAGGAACGGGGTGGGAAGGGAGGAGAGATGAGTGTTTGCTGTCTGTTTCTGGAGACATTCTGTTTACTGCCGGTTTGTACATTATTTTAATAGGCATACTACTGTGACCATACAATACACACGCTTATGAATACATTACCCTTGACTGTTGTTGTTGGTCAACAATCGACATTGTCATGTCACAATTTTTTATTTTGTCTTGCTTGTGTTCTACGGTGTATACGGTAAGAAAGGTTATGTTTGTTCTAAATGGTTGTAACATCTGAGTTAATGGATTAATAAAATATGTTTGGAAATACCTTTGTTTAACTTTGTTTTATAATACAAAGGCGTGTGTGTGTGTTGGAACTGGGGATCTGCCGTTTTGTCCTTTTTCATTCAATAATGAAATGATTCAATTAAATTGTTAAGCTCAAAAGTATATTTACAGAAAATGTTTTGTGCTTGCTAGCTTGTTTTGTATTATTTAGGTTATTGAAATACTTTGAATAGTGGTTGTGACTGCAGTAGTGGTAGTAGTTAGTGGTGGTAACTAGTTATATTAAAAAAAAGGTAGATGATGTAGACAGAAATGACATTAAAAATACAGATTAATGTATTATTTTCCTTGCTAGTGTAGGACAACCAACTATGTAAATGTTGTGAAAATTGTTTTTGCTGTTTGAAAGGTTCAGCAGTAAATCTTGATAAATGTAATGAATTTTTCTTCAAGCTTTATTGGACAAGAACCATGATCCTTCTGAAAAGCAACCACTAAATTTGTATGGTTCATATTACGTGATTACCATCTTAATATATGGCAATTTTAATTACTTATAATTTAGAAGAAATAACAGTCCACAAAAAGCAACTGAAATTCAACCAAAATGAATTGATATCTAAAACTGTATTTTGTTCATCTTTCAACTCTGGTCTAATCTTGCAGGGTCCTAGAAATATATTTATTGTGTTGATGGCTTTATTGTTTAGGCTGTAGGGCACACAAAATAAATCAAAGGGAACCATATGTTGTGCCCTTGAGCAATGCACTTGTCTGCTAATTTATTAAAACGCAAAATGCATTTCAGAGGCCTTCTATCGACATTTAGAAAATTATAACAGCTTTATGATCCTTCTGTTTTCATCCGACCTCAACATTTCAAATGATTTTAGGATAATACATATATATATATATATATATATATAAATAAACGATATTTTGGTTAGTTTACCTGAGTAGCACTGTTTTTCAGAATTAAGATATTTTTACGTTCTTACTCTAGCGGATACCTGATTCATAAGAATACTCTATGCCAAAACTAGATTGATGCATTGCTTTCATCAAGCGCGTCTATAATATTCTACATTTCCAGCCAATTGGTTTTGTGCGATAGACATTTTCATTGTTCTGATTCGTTATGTCCTGGCCAAGTCCCTCCCCTTGCCGAGTGCCCATACGCGTTGTTGTTGACTTGTATCAAAGATGGCGACTGGAACCGCGTAAATTGTTGAATCCGGAGAGGTAGTAAAATTACATGCAATTGTACATTTATTCTCTCTTTGGGACAGTGGGATGCATATGTTCTCAACTCATTATGTTAATAGAGATTTGATTAACCAAATGCATGAAAATTACTTTCTTTGTCTGTTTAAATTGATATAGGCCTAGCGCTGCACCAGAAGCCACGGACTGCTCATGTAGTACCGTCCGGATAACCCAGCACATACACTGCAATACGAGTTAGAAGGGGTTTCAAATGTTGGGAGTTAGGGACTCTCAGCTAATGGAAGGGGGTGTGTTTGTGTATTTTTTTAAGTAGGCGGGAAATTATCCTTCAATTTCCAGAAAACACTTCAGCTTTGTCATGTATATATTATAAATATAACTTTTTTTCTTCCTTCTAGCATTGTCTTTGCTGATGGCTACAGTACTTCATTGAGTTAAATTTACTCACTATTACAGTACTTGATTGTGATGTTGTTTCACCTAGGCACCCTAGGATTAATGTACTAACTGTGGGAAAAGCTTTGGCTAAATTACTTAAATGTGAAATTAGGCCCAATTATGTGATTTATTAGTATGGATGGGTTATCCAAACTTTGAGGACATACAGGAAAATGAATGTCTCTTATTCACCCCTATGTTTAGGTGTCCATTGTAAAAAAGAAAAAATATATACATTTGAACCATTTTTACAGGACTTTCCTGGTGTTTCTGTTATCCCTCTATTCACAGAGACATTTAAACATACTGCATTTTGCACAGAAAAGGCTCTCACAAGTAGAATGCCCATGTTATATTCATCAAATCAGTGGCAGATAATTCCTCCACACCCAAATGCCTGACCAGTGTTTTGATAACCTCTTATTTAGTGAAACCCAGAGAGTGGAGCCAGCTGGTTAAGAAGAGACTGAGTAGAATTAAGAAGAGCTCATGGATTTTGAGGAGATAAAGAAGAAAGGAGTAGTTGGTAATTAGTGCCAGTTCATTCTTTTATTCAAAAGCCATCATCCCATGTTCCAACTGTCATGACGTAGCAAAACCTTCTGGTTTTAAAACGGCAACTCTAATTGATGCAACAATGTACAGATACTATAATACATGTATATTTTACAATATTTGCAAGATCAGACACTTCAGATCAGTTTCTATAATCTGAGTGTTGATGTCCAGTTGTGTTTGCAAAGATGGCTGTAAAGGAGAGATCTTCAGGTGGTGGGCTTGCATGTTGCAACACTTGAAGTTCCCAGTGTGCATTATAACAGTCAGTGTGCATTATAACAGTCAGTGTGCATTATAACACTCTCTTTCTCAGAGTTAGGGATGGAAGGGGAGGTGGGCTTGGTGGCCGGTCGCAGTCAGAGAGAGAAAAGGCGGTCATACAAGGACCTGCTCAGGGAGGAAGAGGAGATTGCTGCACAGGTCCGCAAGTCATCAAAGAAACGTCCCAAGGTAACATCATAACACTTGCTTCACAATATTAGCCAATGTCCATTATGTCGCTTATAAAATAATAAAATGGTGCCCTTTGCATTTAGGACTCAGAGCTTTTCTTATTGGGAGGGGACTCCCACAAGAAGAAGAAAAAGCACAGTGAAGACTACTATTACAGAGGTACGGAAGGAATTCTGCTTTGTCCAGCCGAAGTATTGCTTTACGCTCTGGGTTTTTCTGGGCCAATCAGATCACTCTTCCTTCCCTCTATTCCTTCCCAGACCAGAAGGGCTCTGGCCCGCCTCCCCACAAGAGGAAGCATAAGTCGTCGGACCACTGCCCCTCCCTGTCTTCATCCCACCCCACAGACACAGCCATGGGGCTCCTACAGGCCATCACCTCCCCCATGGCCACCGGCTCCGACCCCAGCACACACATACACAAGAAGCCCTCCTATCCGTCGTTCTCCTCCTCGCACTCCTCCAAAGACCGTAAACGCGAAGGGAGCAGCGGAGGAGGCAAAGGCAGCCACTCCTCTCATTCCCGACCCATGTCCTCCACGTCCTCTTCCAAAAAGCACTCCTCCTCCAAGTCGTCCCTGTTCCATGGCGGTACCAGTGCTCCTAAAGGAGATCCCCTGAACCTGCGAGAGGCCGATGGGCTGAGGATGAAACTCATGGTCTCACCTAAGGAGAAGGCGGAAGGAGAGGGATTCCCCTTTCCTCCGCACTCATCCTCGTCTTCTAAGGGGATGAAGAAAGACAAAGATCGGGAGCGGAAGCAGCTCCCCAAAGTCCCTAAGAAGATGCAGCACAGCCGAGACCCACTGCCTGTTGTGGGCAAAGAGGTGGAGGTAGAGGGTAAGACAGCCGTTGGTCTCCATCTAACAACAAATGCATCCCGGTTAGGGACCTTATAACACTTTCCCTTTATCTGTGTTGGGTTCTCATTTGTCCTTCCTCTCCTCTGGTCTGCCAGGTCACTACGGTGGGGGCATGGGGGGAGACAGCTCCTCCTCGGGGGCTGAGCTGGAGGCAGGAGAGCTGGTGATCGACGACTCTTACACGCACCTGTCGAAGAAGAAGAAGAAGAGCAAAAAGAGCAAGAAGAAGAAGGAGAAGGACCGGGAGAAGGAGAAGGACCGGGAGAAGGAGAAAGGCGGGAGAGACAAGAAGCACAGCAAAGGATCAGGAGGTGGTGAGAAACTTCTTCCTGTGGTCTAACAAGGTGTTATGTGTGTTTCATTGCAGAACCATGTTCAACACTCTATGCTCACACTAATGCTAATACATGCTACTCGGATGCTTTCTCCAGGGGACCCATCGAGAGGCCACGCTCATGCCCACGGGTCGGCCAATCACACTGCAGCTAGTGGAGGTTATTCCATGGGAGGCCAGATCCCCACCCACCACCACCAAAGTAACGAAGTGGCCGTGGCGGAGAGGAAGAAAAAGAAGGAGGAGCGAGAACGGGAAAAGCACGATAAAGAGAAAGACAAGGTGAGGGGTCACACGGCTCGGCGTCATTGTAGACAGTGTGTCCTGCGGTGTGAAGAGGATGTCTACCCTGCTCACCTCCCGCTTCTCGTCCCTCTCAGCCCAAAAAGAAGAACACAACGGCGTATCAGGTGTTCTGTAAAGAGTACCGCGTTAACATCAATGCAGAGCAGCCGGGACTCGGTGGGTGGAGTTCTCCATTTTATCACATTGTAACTACTGATTATTGACTGTCAATGGACATCTCAATGGACTTCAATATACTATCGTTAAACTCTACTTCATGCTGTCTTTAGACATTTACCTCTAACACATATTTTACATTTAACCTTAAGCTTTGCACGCATTTACTTTCAATAAACTGTCTACTAACATTAACCCTAAACCTAATCCTTTCCCTAAACGTAAGCCTTTTTTAAACTCTAACACTTATTTTTGGCCCAACCTTGTCATTTAAAGATTTGATAGTAATATTTGATTAATATCTTGACTTTCCAAATGTCTAACCCAAGTTCCTTTTCATTAAAATCAGTATATTTTAGTGGAGACTTTTACCAGTTCATGTAGAAAACGACATGATTCCTCACCAGTAAATATTAAATAAGATATGACAGTTATTAATGTTTTATTACTCATTAATATAAAAAGTACTTTTTCTTCCACTTTGCTATTAAATCATTTTGTAAGGATCAATGACAAAATCACAATTCAATATATTTCAATAATATTTGCTAACACAACAAAAAACTCAACAAGAAAAAGGTCCAAGAGGGGGTGGAATAGTTATTTATCCACACTGACTACTATAGACTTCCTTATAGATGTTGTATTCATTTGACAATTCTATTAGTATTGACCTTCCATGCAGATGTAATTTCCCAGAATTGCTGGAATTTTCCATGTCTGGTAATTATACAAAACCATTCAAACACTTGACTGTTTGTTTTTTCAGTGTTTGGGGAGCTGAGCAAAAGGTTAGCAGAGGTCTGGAAACAACTTCCAGAAAAAGACAAACTGGTAGGTTTTAGTTTTAACACTCAATTTTAATAACGTTATCTGATTGATAATGAGGTCAAAATGTATTGGTGCCGCACGAACCGCCGTGCCCTTGACGCCACAAACCCCCTGGTACACAGGTCTGGAAGCAGAAAGCTCAGTACCTGCAGCACAAGCAGAACAAAGCTGAGGCCACCACAGTGAAACGGAAGAGCTCCACAGATGGCGTCAAAAGCAAAGGTAAAGATCCCTCTGCAGTCACATTGTTCAGTCATGTAACAAGGAACTCGCAGGTCTCATTGACCGTGGCAGTGGCTCCGAGTCATTCGGTGGACCTGGCCCTCCTCTATGCTGTATTATCACTCTCAGTGGCCCACTGGAAACGAATGGTCTTGGGGGTCAATGTCTGTTGTCTTTGCGTTTCAGGCTCCATTAAGGGCACGGGGCTGGGAGCAGGCCTGGTGTCCCCCAACCGGGCTTCTGTGGGGGCGTCCCTGTCCCCGGCGAGGGTCCCTGATGTCGATCCCATAGACGCGGCCGCCCACCTGCAGCTCCTGGGAGAGTCCCTTTCCCTCATTGGACACCGGTTACAGGAGACAGAGGTCATTTGCACACCGCATTTGTATTGGTCAGCATCGGGGGCGTTACCGCTTCCTACAAGATCACAGAGCGTATTAATCTACATTACAAGTCATCGGGGGTCAGTTTGTGAATTCCAAACCACTCCCTCCCTCTAGCAGTGTATTCAATAGAGGGCCGTCTGTTGTCATGTGTTCCTGGCGGATTTCTGTGGGCGACTAACAGAAAGTTAAAAAGGATCCAGTAAACTCATTGTGGCATGCATTTCATATTCTACTGTTGAATAATAAAGTAAGAATGACATTCACATGAATGGGAGGGAGGTGGGAATTTGGGTTTTAGCTTGGTAAAAAGTAGATTTTTGTGTTGCATTTTGAGCCAGCCAGGCCAGGGTTGTCCTAAAGTCACCAGCCAGGCCAGGGTTGT
>JACXGK010002268.1:27339-57063 GCA_016801125.1 Novumbra hubbsi | reverse complement strand
GTTGATTGGCTCTGGGGGTTGATTGGCTCTGGGGGTTGATTGGCTCTGGGGGTTGATTGGCTCTGGGGGTTGATTGGCTCTGGGGGTTGATTGGCTCTGGGGGTTGATTGGCTCTGGGGGTTGATTGGCTCTGGGGGTTGATTGGCTCTGGGGGTTGATTGGCTCTGGGGGAACCTGTTGCCCTGGTTTTGGTTCCTAACAGCCTCCCAGGTGGGATCCAGGTGTGCTATTCAAAGGCCTCACCTCAAAAGAAGAGACATAATGAAGCGTATGGAGTAATGAGCAGGATTCTGCGCTTGTAAAACGGATAAGATGTTTTCATTAAAGGTTGGACACGTTTCTAAAACAACTTCAATTCAGACGTTTCGCCGGCAGTGACGTCTGATTTCAGAAGTGCGACGCTTCTTTGTTAATTCGGACGGATCACATCAGTGGACCGACAGCTGCCCGGCGACTTAGTATAATTAAAACAATTTAGAACCGGCAACTGGCTGGGACTTCCAACAGTTTAAGCAATAAAGAGGGATTACATGGACCCCCTGGCATCCAAGCCAGTCATCAGGAGGGATCAACAAAAAGTTCCGCACACGAACAAGATGCACTACTTCAAAATGGTGAGGCCTCATCCCCTGCTCCCGCTGACCTCATAACGTACAGAGATGCAGTGTGTGTGGAAATTCCTGTGGCCTTCCAGTGGCCGACAACATTAGAATGCATAGACGTAGCAGCAGGCCGACACTGCCACCCCCAGGCCACATTAAGGAGTCAATAAAAAGTCAAGGGGGCTGAAGGCTGTACAGCGACACGGGGACATCAATCACACAGCCACATGTAGCATCCCATCACTCAGTCGCACAGTGTTTACAACTGATGAAAAAAGATTGTGTTCACGACAGACTCTCCCAAGCTAAACCTTTCAGCAGGCTATAAATGAAGCAAACTCCACAGTGACAAATTGACAGTGGTCCAGCTCCTCTGGCCTTGGTGAGTGAATCAGCACCGTCAAGAGAGACGCATTGGGTTACTTATGATATTACAGGAACTTCTTATCGACTCACTTGTTTCCTCGGATTCCTTCCCTGCGGACGTTGGCGAGGCCCTCCTTCACTAGAGACTCTGCAATGTTCTCGCCTGTGGTGTCTAGAGACAGAACAACAGAGGCAGGTTTAAACACTCTAGAGAAACAGAGAGACAACTCAAGGAGGGAACACGTATCCTATGACTTCAATTGGAAATAGAGGCGGACATATGCTAAAGGTTCCCTGCATATTACTGGCATATTCCCTCTTTCTGACAAGTACCGCTTCATACATCTTTGAGTAGGCCAGGGTGAATGGATCTGTCTGCATACATTTCTTTTGATTAACAATAATCACTGGATCAGTGAGTCTTTGGAAGTGCCGGTATTGATATGGTTTTAAATTAGAACCAATTATAATGCACATTTAGTAATAATTAGCTACTGCAATTTAGGCATGAAGAGTCTTGCTAAAAATCAAGGGTGTGCAAAGTGTTTGGCTTGACAGGGAGGTTGAAACCCAAGTGCTGCAATTTAATTTATTTCTGTCAGATTTGTGAAAATAGTTTTTCAAAGCAAGGAAAAGCAGGTAAAATATGACCGTAATCGTTTCTAAAGACTTTGCACTTGTGTTTAAAAAAGTTTTACCTAAAGAAGCAATGTGCATAACTCCGGCATTCTAATATCAGAAAGTATCCAGAAAAGAGAAAATGTACATCAGAAGTGATTTCATGCCCAGAACCTTCTTGACCTACACTGTTTCGAGTGTGTGTGTGTAAACTACGTTAACAAAGCACAGGATGAAAGGAAATTAGACCAAAAAGGGAACATTCAAACAAGACAAAAATAACAAATGCTTATTATAAACCATTTCAAAAGTTGCATAAAACATTCCTAGAAATGAATTTGAATTAGCCAGACCAAGTGTGGCGGTCCAATCACCTCTGCCCAAGTACACCATGCCATATTCCCTGCCCAGTACCGTCTTGACCTCCACGGTGAAGCACACCTCTTTCCCGATCAGCATTTTGCGTAGGAATTCCCTGGCCTGGAAGGCATAAGGCTGCAGAAAAAAGAATACCGACTAGTTAAATACATTTCAAGTTCAATACATTTCATTACCACTAGGGGCAGAATAAATAACATTTACCCCAAATCATGTCCAACCTCTCTGAAACAGGGTACAGACCCATAAATGGTACTATACATCTGCCATGATGGAACAACGGTTCATGCTTATGCTTTACTCGACATAATAGTGAACTCCAAATTGAAACCTCCCAAAGAAAGCTCTACACATTCATTGAACATTCCTTCAACCCCTAAATAAACCTTGCCAACATTAAGGCTGCAAGATTAATGAAAATAATAATTTAGAATGGTCCATCAAATTAGTGGTAGTCAGAAATCTCCTCCTAGAACTGGATCAGGGCATCAGTGAGCTCCTGGACAGTCTATGGCGCTGCTTGATGGCGTCAGATGCACCTATTCCTAACGTCCCAGAGGTTCTCAGTTAGATTCAGGTCTCCATTTCAAAACTGAGGTTTACCAACACCGCTGCAGAGGTTTACCAACGCTGATGAAATCATCAATACAGTGACTCAATATTTGATTTAAACTGTTCAGCTCCCACATAGCATCGTTAAGCCACAATGAGCCCGTTGTGGCTCCAGGAATAAAGGAATCATGTCCATGCAGCCCTGCCCTTGGAAATCCATGCACCAGGCTTGAGTGGGTAACTGGTTCAACCCACCTCATCTGGGGTGTCCTTTTGGTCAGGCTGACTCTGGGGGGCACGACGGGCTAGCGCCCCGGTACGAATGTTGCTCAGGTTAATCTGGCGCTCAGGGGGCGGGCCGCCCCGTGGCTGACCCCGCACGATGATGGCACAGCCCGACAGGACCTGAAAGAGAAGGGTGTCAGAGTCATCACTAGCATCAAGCACTAGGGGGAAAAAGCAAGAACCCTTCCCAGCATGTCTGCAGGATAACGGTAGACTGCAAATATTGCCATTATGGTCAACAAAGATTGGAAAAAACTGGCAGAGTTGTGAGAACGTGAGTGAGTTGTTGCTTGCCCTCTGGGGTATCAGTCGGGGTGTCTTTCAAAAGCACCAGACAACAACTGCTGATGTGAATATGGCATTATCAATACGTATGAATGATTAAGAACAAACATATGGTGCGAGTACCAATGTAGTAGCCAAAATCGTTGTGGTAGTTCGGTGTAGTAACGTTTTGTTATAATGTAGAATTCAGATGATAATTTTCTCCCACAATATAGATACTCTGTCCTCCAGAATCAATATTTATTTTTTGCATGCAGTCGACAGTCTTCCTTTAAATGACTGCAGTGGCCGCAGACAGCAATGTTTCCTAAACAATATTACGTGTATAAATATCACATAACTACCTGTGTAGATCTGTGTTTTTTTTGGTGATACAAAGTTAGAAACATCCTAGGTCTTTGAAAACAATAATGAAGGAGAGGTGAAAAATAAATAAACTGTGGATAAAAGGTTGGTGGTCCAAAGTTAACATGGTGACATTTCAACAATCTTAAATGACACCAGCAACCCCATCATAATAACTTGTTGGACAGCCACATAAACTGGGGAGCTGGAACGGTTGCTTGCTCAGAGTAACAATGAAAAGTTTTGCGTTTAGCTGTGTTCTCGGCCAGTTGGTCGTTTTCTCTGGCCTAATGTGCTTACTACAGTAGAAGAGTGTCAGGCCATTCCCCAAACTAGAAGCATGCTGGTTTCACGGATTTTGGTATGTATATGGTTCCCCAATCAGTATTTAGTGTGTGTGTGTGTGTGTGTGTGTGTGTATACACACAAGAAAATAAACTGTACATACCAGAAATACAAGCCCAGAAACAAACTGAAAGCAACCACATAAACAGTTGGGTAACTGAACCAATCTCCAATACCTACTACCAAAACAACAACCAGGACAGACAACCGCTACGGTACATTTGACATCTTCATGACCAATGAGCCACGGTGTCAGCTTACTAATGTGTCCTGGGTCACAGAGGAGTGAGTTTAAGATAGACTTAGATGAATGAGAAAGCACCAAGGAACCGAGTCTACAGGGAAGTTCCCTCACAACTATTCCCAGTGCTCCCCCATCCAACCATACTCAAAGGCACAACAAACTGGCACTAAAAATAAACGTCTTTACTGTACAGTCTCAAAACAAAAGCACTTCTTTTTCCCCAGAGTTGTTTGACGGTAGGATAGCTGGTCGCCATAACTATAAAAGCTAACATATACTAATTTCGAATCACTTCTAAAAACAGGGACTGGGGAACCACAGAAATTGCTTTTAATGTATATACACACACATTATAAATGCAGTAGTACAACCACCACAGTGAATCTGTAAATGACTCAAATATAAGATGGCAACTACTGTGCAGGCTCACTGTAGAGAAAAGAATCAGAACCATTGGCAAATTACTGCAATCAGAAATGTGATCAATTTCAGGAGGTTTTATATTGGCCTCTTAAACTTTTAGACACGCGATAAATTTGGATTTATAATTAACGTCGCATATTATAGCATCTGAGGTTTATTTTAGTTGGTAAAATAACTGATGTTTGCTCCTACCGCGAGGGAGTTTAGGGGGGCTGAGGAATACGTGTCAGTTTCTCGTGGTCATTTCGATTAGAGCGGCAGAGACTTGGCAGAGACTTGGCTATGCAAACTCCGACGCTGAAGTAAACTGAACGCAAAACGTACCACGGCTTCATTTGGTAGTTTCGACACACGTTTGAAAACAATTAAACCCAAGGTCTTCAGAAATCATTTAATACTAACCAAATTATCTAATTTTGATAACGTTGTTAATTGTTCGAGATGAATGATACAAAACTAGTGAAAGAAGCAAGTTTGCTAATAGGCTAGCTTGCTGTGATAACAGTAACTTCCTATGGATGGTTATCCATTTTGATTGTGTCAGAACTCTGGAATATAATCAAAAGAATGCAAGCCATCAAATCCAGAAACAAATCAAATCAGTGTTTGAACCACGACACACAGTAACACTCAAAACAGGACACGAACTTTGTACACTTCAAGATATAGCTGGGTTAACTACTTGGCTAGCCAACCAGCTAGTAGGTAATATCACATTTTACAGCCTTGGTCTACCTAGCTAACAACCCATTTACTTAGTGAATGCATCATACTGTCACAAAAACAAATTAGCGTTCTCGTTGCATATTTAACTGGTTGTAGACCACTGTACTGTAACGTATATTTACACCACGTTCTGTCAGCTAAAACAACTTAGCTAGTTACCTCTAATGCTGAAGTACTCCTATGTGTTACATGTGCACCACAACATTTCATTGGAGTCTGCAATGTTTACTTCACTGTACAAGTACGGTTATTATTACTGTACCATTAATTATAAATAATTTTAAACGACATCAACACCAACCTAATGCAAGTACAGTACTTCAATGGTGTAAGCTCAATCGAGTGTGATGCAATTAACTAGCTAACTAACTGGCCAGCAGCCATTTATTAAAGAAACGTCAACGTTAAATTACCCAGCATGTGGATATAGTAACTTGAGTTATTAACGTTATTACATTGATTGCTAGCTAATAAGCAAGCTAACACCACAAGCTGTTAGCATTATTCACAGTACCACAATCTCTTTCCATATGTTCATACCATCTTAACTATTCCTCTCTGGAGGGCAGCAACCGGAGCAGGATTTGCCAGAGCTTGTGCCGAAACTGATGATGCCATGTCCACAAAGTTAGATACGCAGTTAAGGAAAAAACAGGTATAGAGCCGGGTGTCCGAAGTGACTGTTCTTTCGAAAGCCAAGAGAAAAAGGCTGGATACTACTGAACACACACGATGTACCGGAAACACACGGTACCATGCATACACGTCAAACCGTTACTTTTCCGGGTACAAAATCGAAAATGAATGGAGCAGATAGGGCTATTCCCGGCGATTCCTTGGTCGCGTCAGCAGACTGAAATAATATCTTCCGGTTCATAGGAGGTTCGACACGTCAGCGTACAAAGATGGTTGTTAAACAAAGACAACTCACTCAAGCCGTTTACCATTAAAACAAGTATGGGTAACCGCAGACCTGGAGCCTCCCTGAAATGGGCGTGTCGGGTAGAACGTGGGAGTTACGACGCATGTGTGCGTCAAAAGCGCTCTGTGATTGGGGGTCTCTCAGATTGGTTGAGATGATTTCACCGGAAGGTTTAATAGTAGGTTAGGATTAATACAATTAATCCATTTGAATTCTACTATACTATTGAATTCTACTATAAATTCACTGTAAATAAAATATAAAATAATTGCATATTACTTGTAGTTTGACTGACTAGACTTTTTGGTAGTTAAAACGCTCAACCCCATGTTCTTTGATGTCTTTTACCCCATATTTATCAACATAACTGTAAAGAGTTCTTAGAACCATTAGGACCATTCACTGATGGCCTTTATTAGGGACCATTCACTGATGGCCTTAAAACACCTTTAGAGGAACAAACAAGCATGGTTTCATGTCTTCCAAAGGTCTGTATACTTACGCAAGGTCCCTTTCAAGAAAATATTTCCCAAAATTGTAATGAGAATAAGTAAGTCTATTTTATGGTTTGTACGCTTCTGTGAGACTAAATACTATTCCACTGATATCAATTTGATTTCAAATATTTTAATGAACAACAGTTCCACTCAGACGCCAGCTCTACACTCCAACCGAAGTACATTTTGTTAAGTACTGTTTGGAATACAACAGGTCATGCTACTAGGCTGTTATAGTAAGCATTCTAGTAAATGGCATTTCAGTATGCTTTGGAAAATAGGACTCAGTTACCTCAAAAATACAGTCCTGTGAAGAAATTAGGACACACCATGAAATATTTATTTTTTAAGAAATATGGACATATAAACATTTGATCTTCTTTCAAACAATATTTGTAGATAAAGGTGATGTAATTTAACCAAAATCAATGACATTTAAATCATGATGCCTTTTATTAACAAAAATATTTTAAAGATACCATTTCCAACTAAATAAAGACGTTAGGACACCATATGCCATAACAGCTTGTATTGCTCCCTTTCAGGTTCATGTTTAAATGTTAGAACGGGCCAAACAAGTAATCTGTAACTAAAAGTACTACGATAGTAAAACAATTCACTGCGGAGAAAAAAAGCAACAACTCTTGTGGTTTTCATGGATGGGCTGTATTGTAGTAGAACAGCCAATCACATCAGGTTTTAACAGTAAAAAAAATGTTGTTAGCATGCAATTACCAACACAGGAAACTTGAGCAGTAGAAAAACATTGCCTGGTCTGACAAATCCTATTTCAGTAAACTTGCTTTACAAAAGCCGTCTCTAGACGCTTACCCAATGAAGCACATTTAGGATGAGATGAAACAGGCTGCTCACATCATGACATTGTCTGATCTGCTACAACTATAATAATTCCATCACGTCAGCATGACTCATCACCATCTTGTAGACTCCATGCTCACAACTAGTGTTCAACTAGCAGTGGTCTCTTTAATAGTTCCTCACTCAAAACTTTCCTTTTCAACTTTTTTAAAATGAAAAGAAAAAGGTTCAGTGGTCTCTTAAAGGCCAGAAAATACAAATCTGCTAAAAATGAATACTTCTAATAATGTTGTACTCTTGGTAAGAATAGTGTGTCTGAATCAAAACGCTTGCATTGGTGTCTTTACAACCAAGGCAACAACTGGAAGGTCAGTTTCTAATGCTAAACGACAAGCAGCGTTACAGAACTCACCATTGTGACGACTGCATGCTTCCTCTTTCCTTGTGTATGAACGACAAAGAGGACACAATACCCCAGAATTGCTTAGCCCTCTTCCAAAGTGTGCAACATTTTGCCGTGTCTGAAATTGTACACAAAATGACTTAAAATAAACATTTCTCAAAATAAAAAATAAATTCTAAAATCTTCTTACTCCATATAATGTCCTGACTTGTAGCCTTCCAGCCCAAAGTTCTCAACCAGGGTGACACACCACCATCTCTTTATATCTGCCATGTTGCGCTACAGAAAAACCCAAATTTCTTACCACTTCTGTAAAGCATTTTACGGCGTGTAAATGTAACCCTTGTGTTGTCTTAAGGGTCAGAAAGGACCCACTACAATGTTTAACAGACGAGAAAACCCCTTTTTTATATTTTTTCAACTTGAAGAGAACAATCATTTAGAAAATGAAGTATCTGAAGATGGAAAAAAATACAAACCAGAGCACAATAAATCATCTTTAGATGAAGAAATCCTGCAAGCTAAAATAAAAAACAAAAAAGGGCCAAAATAGGGCTTCTAAACTTAGCGGGTGTGTATAGATCCCGAGGCGACATGTAATCTCTAGGATGCAGAGAGTGGAAGGGCAATTTTGCGTGCCCCAGACGCCACCAAATGTCTTTCACACTTTCTCAACCGTGACTCAAGACAAGCATGACATGTGAGGAACAAACTGGCGGCCAAAAGAGAGGTCTGGAAGAAATGGGCAAAGCATCTGCCATATCTCCACAACACTGGGCCAGATGTAATAGTGGATGTGTATCTGATTCCGTTGGGTTTAACACATTTATTATCTGTAATGTAAGAGAATTTCACTGCTAATTTTATTATGTACTGCGGTATTAACATTGATTTATTTTATTGTTTTATGTGACACTGTTAGTAATCTATTTTGTCGAAAGCATGCCGTCCTTTCCAGCATTACATGCCCAGCAAGCCAATAACGTATAGCATCAAGATATTGGTGGAAGAAGACTAGTATTTAGTAGTTGAATTCCTCTTTGTACAGTACATAAGAATATATCACTATGTTGCCTTTCTTTTTGTGTTGACTATTAGGTTGTTCCTTCATGCAAAATAGATTTAGGGTTTAAAAGTCAATGACACTGCTTTATTTTAGGGGTTTAGTGAAGGTGGGTCTTTCTTAACCCTTGGGAAGAGGGGAGTATACAGAATGTTAGGATCACCCAGGGGATAAAGTAACACACTGTAAACCCAGGGGATAAAGTACCACTTACACTGTAAACCCAGGGGATAAAGTAACACACTGTAAACCCAGGGGATAAAGTACCACTTACACTGTAAATCCATCTGAGCCTCCATGGAACCACAGCACACATACTGGAAATGGAACCAAGCATTGATTCAAAATGTTAAACTAATCAGATCCTCTTAACAAAAGTAATAAAGGGAAACCTAATTTACTCATTGTGAACTAATCTTAAGTGTAATTCCAGGCCATTGTACTCTGTGTAAATCCCTGGGAAAAGCCTTTACCCGAAAAGGAATGATCACAATTTTGCACACATGCAATTCCGCTGTGCGACAGCTAAACAACAAATTGTCTTAAGGAATCCTTAAATACTTTGATAACCCTCAACTCCAAAGCCTTGTGCTCTCTCCTTGTATTTTGAGTCCAGAAAGAACATGTATTTTTGGATTAGTCTCATGGCCTACGAGGAAAATGGATATACAACCAGTCCGGGTTAAAGGTTCTCCATTGTGAGGCTCGTTTGGCTCTTTAATGGGGAATGCCTGGTTTGGCTTGTTCTCATCCAATTTGTAGTTGATCTACTTCAGGTTCCCCACAATGGGTTTGATGTGGTCCTATAGTGCACAATTGATAATACACTTAAAAACTGGTAAAACAGGATTACGGAGAATATTGGGAACACTACAAATAAAAGAAATCCATTTTAATTTCCATTCCATAGAACCTCATATACACCTTTGAATTTCGGATCTTTTGCAGTATTGGTATGGTGGAGAACGTTTTGCAAAAGAAACATATGATGACAGAAATATTGCAGTCATTGTATGCATTTTGCTATGCATCACGTTGATTATTTGTATAGTATTGAGGCAAGTGAACTGTTACAAGAACTTAAAATGCAACATCTACTATGCGTTCCTATAGTCGCTGGTTTCGAAAAGTTCCTAGGGATGATGGCAGCCACATCGCTCAATTTTTATGTATAGGACTAAAAACATTTTGGTATAGAGTCTCCATGTGTTCACACGCTGGCTTAATCATTTGTCTTGAAAATAGATGCCTGGCTGAATGGGCAATATATTTACATATATAATTGTAATACGCTGTCAAAACACGAACAAAAGTACTAAACTTTACCACAGTAGCTAGCTAACGGAGTTGTTGTTAACCGCAGATACGAAAGGACTAACAAGCAAACGAGAAGAATATTGTAGCTTTTTACAAGTTCGCTATCATTCGCTAAATTCAAGACAAATCATCATTTGCTCACAGTCAACATGAGTCCCAACACACCCATTTCAGAGAGGCTCCAGGTCTGCAGTTACCCATGTCTTGTTGAAAGTCACCTTTCAGTTCCGGTCTGTTTAAGAAGGTGGCCAAAAGCAAAGAAAAAAATAGGGAATGTCTCGGTTCTTCTTCCTTCTCTGGTAGTAACCATGGCAGAGGCTGGTACTGTACCATTGAGGTTATTCTCGTCGGCTGTGCTGTGGATGCAACGCACGTTTGACAATATGGTACACTGTCCTAAGTACAGCACTTAACGTAGGGTTACCTTAATGTAGGTTTACGGAAATCGTTTTTAAAAGCATTTTGGACCATTTGAAATTTCCAGAACATAACTGTTTATACATTTGCCATTAACGATTATCGTCATTGTATGTAATGATCTTGTGTTGGTATTATTTGGAATGCACCATGTTAGTTTAAGTAGTGTAAAACAAAGTAGGTAACCGTTACACCTGAAGCCATTGATATTGATCAATTCATAGTCTATAATCAGACCAGTTTAAGTTTTTCTTTAAGTTTTCTAACGAGAAATTACAAACAAAATAAGTGTGGCACCACTGAATGTCAGGGCATGCTTACATTTTCATAATATTTCTTTTACTTCAAAATTTAGATAGCTGGTTATATTTACTACCAATAAAATATTTGACAGGCTTATTTTCAACAAATTGGGCACCAGATATAACATGCTCTATGTAGAAACACATATTGACTGATTCTATTATTATTTCTAGCAATATTCATAAGATAATAGATTGTAATAAAAACATTAGTAAGTAAAATATTGTAATTTGGGAGGGGGTAAACCTGATGACAGCCTGCATGCAACCTTTGCCAGTTTAAAGAAAGAAACCTTTTTTTGGTATGTTAAAATATTCATACAAGATGTTCCTCTTTGTTGGTAATCAGATACTATCCAAAATGTAGTTATCACATCCAGAGAGCCTTGAATGTCTGACATATAATACCCCTATACCAATATTTATTTTAGAGACATGAGGTTCAAAATGTTCATTGCATTTGCAGTTTACAATTGGCCTGAAAGAATATCCTTCCAAGCCAAACCGGAGCTCAGAACACACATGCTAATATCTCATACTCAAAATCTGTTCAAACAAACAGCATTATAGAACATTGAAAAGTAATTTTTAAACCATACACCTGCAAATACTCATAATATTCACAAGCTTTAACCCACACCCGAGTTCAGAAAACCACAGCTCATTTTTCATACTTAACCAGCATTATGACACAGGCAAGATTGGAACCCTTGTTCATACTCGTATACATTTATCCTCTGAGCCCCACCATGTACCTGATGATAAGACCTATTCGTTCATCATGGTTGGGGCACAGCCTGAAATGTAATTCAACTCATCTGCACCTTTTGTGCAGACATTTTCTGGATGGTCTAGGGGACGTCATTTTATATAGTCTACTCACCTTCAAAATAAAATTATTTGTCGATTTGGAGTGTGGTTGGAGCTCATCTGACACAAATATACATACATTTTAAAATGTAAATACATAAAACAGAATAAATAAAAGACCAGACTACACTTGGACACATTCCCTACAGATGGCACTGTAGGACTATTTACAAGTCTATGTGTGTGTGTTTTATCGGTGTATTCCTGGATATTACAGTCTAACTTTCCCCCCTGTGATACATCAATATATCCTCTGGCTTTTGACTTTAGCCAATGACGGCCCCACATTCATCCCAGATTCATGATCAAGCACTTTTCGATAATCCAGACGCTGCTAGCTAGACCGGTGTTGTTATGAGATGGATTTGAAATCATGCATTATTACAAGGTGACAGCATTAAGTTCTGGCATCTCTCTAGGGGCAAGTCTTCCTTGTTTGGGATAACCACCACAGAGCCTGTGGTAGTCTGTTGGGGAGCCATACCCCTGGTCCTTCCCTTTGGAGGAGCCCTCCCCAGCCTACGCGAACCGGTCATGGGCCCAGTGGACTTCCATTGATATTAAATTAGGGAAATATCCTTTTTTTGTCAATATGTTACTCACATTCAGGGGTGGCTGTAACCAATTAACTGCCAATGACTCTTATTAGCATGTCCCCCCGCCACTGCAGGTTCAATTTCTGAACGGGTTCAAATCCCACTCCATCTGTCTGGGGTCTCCATCTGTCGGGGATCTCTCCTCAGCAGTAAGACTGTCCTCATGATTGGACCTGAAGGAGTTTGAGAGACACTTCAGGGTCCTCGATAGGGTATACGTGAGAGGCTGGTGCACTGCTCTCGCTTATGTAAAGAAAATTCAAATACAGAAATGCCGTAGCATATATTTTCCTGTTGTGCTGTAAAGTTTTGTCACATTATAAAAAATTGTTGGTGGGGTTTAAAAAAAGAAATTGGTTTTCCCTACAATACAATGATGTAATCTCTGATGCATAGTTTGATCAAATACAATTCCTAAATAAACAATATTTGTGGTTGGCTCACTCTGATGGTTCCATGGTAACCAAGAAATTAGCTTTTTCGTCATGTTTATGGAATTACATATTAAACGTCAGCAATCTTTTCAAGTATGTTTAAATATTTTTTTGTCATATTTCAGTGCTTTCAAATATTTTTTTGTGTATATCAACGCTTCACGGAATGGTGGATTCAACGAAAGCCCCATTGCATTGATTACGCAGAAGCTATTTCCCATAATTGTTAACCTAACAGACTGATCTTGGTACTTGTAACGAAAAATCTATAACGACAAAACAGACCCCACTCACAGCAACACTTTCACTTTTCAGAATAAGAAGTGCGTGGGCAGAGTTTTGTTAATGAAGACACGTATACCTTGCAGTGTCCGTTGTTTACAAATCCCAGCTCTTGGCGCACGAGGGAGCTCGGTGCGCTTTGGATAGATTTATGGTAATCTTTTACGCGGATAAAAGGTTAACATTTCTCTAAACATAAAGACACAACAATTCAAAGATATACGTTGATGTAACCACATTTAATGTTCTTCGTCATTGCTATGTGGTACATATATGTTTTTTTTTTTTTCTAGTCCAAAATAGTGACCTTTGGTGAGGCCGGCGTACATTTACGCACCAAGAATGTTTAACCATTTCCTTGCCCATAGCGCGATTATTTTATTAACCTTGGTTTGTACACACAAATTGTGCAGTAAAGTACTCCTAATCAATCAGCGCATAAACTCTGTGCAGTAATAAATATGTTATTTGTCTTTTCTGTCTGTTGGCAAGGAGACCCTGGTGTCCAGGGATGTTTTTCCTCTATATACAACGCGCTTTGTACAGAAAATATAACCATGCACTAACTCGTGGGTTAATATATAATTTGGACCATATGGCATTTTAAAATGCACCTTTATTTCTGTGGCACTTCGATCTGTGTGGACCTAGCTAATGATGCCCACTTAGTCATTAAACAGGACCAAAAGACGAGCCTTGTGTGGTTTTACATTTGCTAATATTTGCTCGTCAAATATTTCCTTTGAATCGTTTACAACGCATTTTATCTGCTGGTTGGTCAAGAGACATCTGCGAGGGTTTTTCTCGTCTTTTTTTTCTAAATGAAAGTTCCAATTGGTTCCCCCACATTCGCTCTTTCCGACTATTTGTTCATGGTAGAAAGAAAATGTAATAAAAGTGGCTGGATGAAGGATTTATGATTTATCAAAAACACTTTACCATATGGCAGTCGACATCGGGACAGATTTTCAAATGTTTGCTTTAAAAAATGAGACACTATTGAACAAATCTATAACACGTTTAGGCCTAACTTGGGAAAGGATGCTTGGGTCACGTGACCTGAGTAATATTCCTTGTACATGGAATTTATTTGAGAACAAGCACTCTTTAGTGTCATATTGTGTAAAGTAGATTTTGAACGCGCAAAATGAACATGTAGCCCAACATAAAACATTATTCTATAGGTAGCATATGTGGTCCATCTTCATGATGCAGCACAATCCTAAAAAATATTGATAAAGTGCAGTGGATGTCACATTATATTACCTGCATTACCAAATAAGTAACTGAGAAATCTCGTGGAATAACCTTCAAACATATTTAGATAGATACCTATCCAGCTGGACAAGATGCCGTAAATGTAAGACAAAACATTAAGTCTATTGACCCTAGGGTTCGTTTTAGTAAAATAATTTTGCTTCAAAATCAAAACGCACTTATATTACAAGTGTAAGCTACCCCCCACAAGAATATAATGTTTACGAATTTCTTGGGAATAATTTGTACCTCTTTGTTATAGACACATTTGCCCATTATACTTAAGAAATGTATTCAAAACATATGCATGTAGACTAGGTTACTTCGGTAAAAGTGGCATGTATGCAATATTGACATTTCTCCTATCAGATCTCTACGTCACCTAGAATCGTCTGATAGCCTATATATTTGTTAAGTCGCGCGTGATTCCTGTCAGTTGCTATCCAGTACGTCAAACGGGTGTGAATTGGCATCCCTCCGACTCTGAACATTCACCTTTTCCAGGTGAGGTGTTTCATGCACATTACAAATCAGATGGATTAACTGGAAAGCCGATATAAAAAGTTGATATAAAATGGATTTCTCTTTTTCATCAAATCGATGGAAAACTACCACTGTAAATTACAGTTATTATCCTATGGTTTCATTATATACAGCTCTAAAGAACCTGGTGACATGTGCGCGACGAATGTGGACATTTCAAACGAAGGTAGGCCTATATTAAAGAGATGAATTCATTGTAATGCGGTATATTATTATGCATACCGAGAAAATGTAAGGATAACGTTTTTCTAAAGGGACAGTAAATGTTTGATGGATGAGGTATTGGATATGTCAAATCGTATTACACAGATTATATTAATTACTATTTAAGGGAGTGGGTGCGTAAATCAGCTTGGAGGGATGTTTCAAAACGGCAGGCCACTTCCATCTTATAAAAGAAGGAAAATGATCGAACTGGCGTCGGAAGGTGTGCGTCCATGCGAGATCTCCAGAATTCTTAAGGTCAGCTTTTAGGAACGCAAATGTGCGTCCCTATTCGATAGCCTGTGTGTGGCGGTTTTTGATAATTACTGTTATGTAATCCATAGGTAGTATTTATGTTACTGATGTTTTGATTTGGATCATAGGCTATTTTCTTTTCATTTAAATCCTTATGCACACTACTCTGGCAGGTGTCAAATGGCTGTGTCAGCAAGATCCTAAGCAGGTACCACAAAACCGGCCTCCTGGACCCAAAGGCGATCGGAGGCAGTAGTCCTCGTCTGCTCACCCCAGAAGTCATCTCGAAAATAATTGAATGCAAGAGGGTAAACCCCACTATATTCGGCTGGGAAATACGAAAAAAGCTCGCTGCCGAAAGAATTTGTAAGTCGGCCAAAGTTCCCAGTGTAAGTTCAGAAGCTACATGTCAAGTTCGTTCAACTGTCAGGGTAAAAGTAATACTTCTATATTCTACTAACACAACAATACCTTTCTCGTTAACAAAAGGTCTCGTCTGTAAATCGAATTCTCAGGAAGATTCAACTCGACACTGAGATGAGTTTGGAGATTTCAGCTCACCGCCCTAGAAACCCAGGTAGGCAAAACAGGAGAAACATTGAATTGGAAGAAATACAAAAATAGGATCTACCGGTGCGCAATAAAAAAAAAAAACATGAATTAAATTCCTGTAATAGTGGAGACCCAGAAACAGGCAGTGGTGAAGGAGAGGGAGGAGATGGAGACCGTGGACGTGAACGAGTCCCGAGCTCTGCATCGCAACCGCACCACCTTCACCCAGGAGCAGTGCAGAGTATTAGAGCAAGGTAGACCTATTCTGTGGGCAAGTCTACCTAATGAAGAGCAATGTCCTACCTTTACTTTCAGGGTTTATGCTATTTGCATCAAATCCTTAAAAGTTAAGATATTGCTCAATATACGTCTGCTGCAGATTAAGAAGAGAAACTGGTGCCTAAAAGAAAATTGACTTAAACTAATAATGCAGCCAATTAGCGTATAATGTTGGAATAAATAAAAAATAAAAAGTAGTGCAATATATCACTGTATCTGTTGATGTAACTTTACCCTGACCCAAAACAAAGCAGAGTTCACACGGAACCATTATGCAGACATGTTCACCAGAGAAAAGCTATCATCTGAGATCCAACATCCAGAGGACATTATCAAGGTAACACTGCACAAACTACTACATGAATGCAGCCTATGGAATTTAAAATGACTAGAATATCTGAAATAATTGCTGTTCTCCTTTGAAGGTGTGGTTCTCAAACAGACGAGCAAAATGGAGGAGGGAAGCTAAGCATAAAAGTGATGTCCACAGAGCACATGGTGAGTATCTTACTGTGTGTGTGTGTGTGTGTGGGTGTGTGTGCGTGAGAGATAAAATAATATTAAACTTTTTATTTTCCCATTTACAGTTTCAGCTCTGATGAACCAAAAGAGCAAAGACGGGATTCCAGTTAAGACGATGATGACACACAACCCAGTGACTGAACCAGTACGTAGACGCACAAAGCCCCGTCAAACACACGTCATTCCCACATGCACTAAGCCCCGTCAAACACACGTCATTCCCACGCGCACTAAGCCCCATCAAACACACGTAATTCCCACGCGCACTAAGCCCAGTCAAACACACGTCATTCCCACGCGCACTAAGCCCCGTCAAACACACGTCATTCCCACGCGCACTAAGCCCCGTCAAACACACGTCATTCCCACGCGCACTAAGCCCCATCAAACACACGTCATTCCCACGCGCACTAAGCCCCATCAAACACACGTCATTCCCATGCGCACTAAGCCCCATCAAACACACGCCATTCCCACATGCTTAACAGCAACATGTTATGAAAATACCACTGCATTTGATGCCATTCATGTGCTATTAAGTATTATTAATGCAATGTGTTACCAGTTGACTAGCTACACTTCTTTTGTTTGTGGTGTCACTTTAACTGTGTTTAGACTCACTGGAGGCAGAGCGACGGTTCGGGGGTTCAGTCTGACATTTCATGCTCAGAAGAATCCCAGAGTTATGGTTCAGATTCCACAACAGAGAGAGGTGATAAAGCTTTTTATGGTTTTTGAAGCGGGAATGGGGCAACATTTTCCCCTGGGGTGCCACTTACTGTGCAAGTTTTGGCACCAGACAAACCCCACACTCATCTCCACACATCATCTGTACACCTGATCAGTGTGGTGTAGCTAAATCAGCTGTATAAGCAGGGCAAAAGCAACATTTTAGTGAGTATGGCTAGCTCTCCTAGAAAGGGCAACTGTGCATTGTAAAAAAGTTATGTTACCTATAAAACATAATATGAAGAGTGATTCATCCACTTCCTTACCTTCAGGTGTAGGAGGAACGGAGGTGTTGAGCTACAGAACTATCTCCATCCCGCTTCCATCCCCATCCTCTCAATACTCAGGCAGCTCCTCATTTCCACCAATACATCACCAGGACGAGACAAATCCATTGGCTGAGAGATTTGCATTCCCATTGGCACATCATTACACAGATGTAAGGACAGTCTTCCCATTGGCTCATCAGACCAAGAGAATAGGCTATTCACAAAACTGTCAATGGAATGAGGGGACAGCTTTCCCATTAGCTTATTACCAAACAAATGAAAGGTTTTTATTGGGTCATCACAGAGAAAGGATGGGTGGTCCAACGCATATGGGACAGAATGTGTCATCCCTTTTCCCTCATCTAGGAATGTCATAGCAAGCCTTTTACACACACATCCAGGCACAACACACACACACACACACACAACACACACACATCCAGGCACAACACACACACAACACACACACATCCAGGCACAACACACTCACGCAGCACATACTGGGCAAATACACATCACAAATACACTTCACACTCAGATGTGATTTTTTTAAGTATTTGACTAATAAAAAATGCAGTTCTCAGTCATGCGTGGAAATGTCCCTGAATAGCATCGTCTTTTAATGACTACCGTCTAATTCCAGGAGAGGGCAACAGAGTCCATTGGATCCTGGCACAGAATTGCTGATCTTAATCACATAAAGCACATAATGTTTTTCAGAATGAAAGAGCTTTGTAGAGCAGTGTTTCTGTACTATCTGAATAATTCATCTAAATAACAGAAGAGCAACAGTGGAGATCTCCTTGATCAGTTGTTGCTAGGAATCTTGGGCCCCCTGAAAAGATTAGAAGAAATGTGGATATATCAATATCTCCACCTGTTAGACACCAGTAGGAAACATCTTATTGACATTTTGTTTCAGCCAAACAAAGCAATACCAGCTATTTGCAAATCTTATTTTAAATAAATGATATGGTTAAAATGTCTTTGTTTTTTGTTAAATTACATCACCTTTATCTATAGATATTGTTTGAAAGAAGATCAAATATTGATATGTCCATATTTCTTAAAAAAAAACCTCAATATTTCATGGGGTGTCCTAAATTTTTCACATGACTGTTTGAAAAGCGCATGCAGAAGCCTGTAGAGTTCTAAACTGCAGGGGTTCTCAAAGAGGTTCACGACTGCAGTGCCCAAGTGTGTTGGGCCCCTGGCTGCGGACCCCGATCTGATCTCAACCATTTATTACAAAACACAACAACTCTGATTCCATAACTAAGTACAATTACTGCTTTGTTAGGCAACACTTATCAGGAAAGCTGCTGGGTATGCAGGGATTCCATACAAAAATGAATCAGACCTAACCTTATCAATCAATGAAATGTATTTATGAAGCCCTTCTAACACCAGCAACTGTCACAAAGTGCTTTACAAAACACCCGACCTTATCAAGGCAGTGTCCCTGATGTTTAGGTTGAAACGTGGTTAGAATGGGGTTCAGGTGGGGGCCTGTTTGAAGAAACTTTCCTAATAGATGGCTGGCCACTGCCAAATACATTCGTATATATTAAATGATAAGTGACTAAGGTAAGCTGCTTGAAAAATAAGGAAAGGCAAACGACAAACTACTTGAATAATAGGATAAGAAATAACGCAATGTGGCTAAAGACATTTCTACACGAACATTAATTAGGCGAGGTTTGAAACTTATCCACTTATCTAATTCCACTTTTAGAACATGTTTTAGTGAAAATGCGACTGGCGACAAAATGAATTATTTTTATAGGCTAGCAAAAACATGACAAAGTGTCAACTTACCATGCAACCAAGGTGTTAGCAGCTGGTTGAGAATACACAGGACCTCGGGAGGAGAGGACTAGAAGCACCGTTGGCCTTCTTCGATGGGTTTTTGGGGGATGGAGACCCATGGAGAGATTCTCCCATTTTCGATAACTTGAGAACGAACTATCATGATGTGCATGATTCGTCTTCGTGGCAAGTAAACACGATTCACGACAAAAAATCATTTTGTCCAATTATATATTGGATTTGTTATGCGCTCCGGAAAAAACGCCATCAAAGTCACCGGTAGGTCTACGCTATTGCAGTAAATAAATCAAGGTTAAGTGTCAGCGCACAGACAACTCCAGCTCCAGCCAAGCACGAACTATGGATTGTTTCGAGAAAAAAAGAGAAAGAAATAAATGCGTTGAGAATTTTAAATTAATAGCACCCATTTAATATTATACCGCAGGCATATAATATAAAAACATGCCCCAGGCGTTTCTTTCGATATTTCTTTTGTGGATCTTCTGGCGGTCATGGGACCACAGTTTCAAATTACCGGCTTAATTGCATGGCTATGAAGCCACTATCCTCCCGGACAACTGTTGCATTTTACATGTAACACCAGTGATTTAGCGAGTCAATAATCAAGCCAGGAGCTGATTACTACAGTCAGGTGTGTTAAATTAGGTTTGGATGGACGTTCTCAAAAAGACTAGCAATACAGAATGCTATTCCCTCGGCAGCACAGAATGACCTCAACTGAACAACAATGAAATTAAATGGTCCAGGGAATTCTTTCTAAACTGCTTTTATTTATAAATATATGTACGTTTCTGTGATTAATAACTCTCTGAAAACTCATTAGGGTTGATGAGGCAAGAAGAGATGATTGAAGAATCACAGAAAAACGCCAGTATCTCGGGAATGAGCCAGGTTCCCTTGATAGGATTGCCTTCTTTGTGGGCTTTGGAAGGAAGTAGGCATTCTTCAGCATGGTGACTGAGCAAGATCAACACACAACAACATGACAGGAAGCTATAAAGAAGTCTGAGTATTACCTCAATAGTGCAGTCTAATATTTTGGGTTCACTGCAACTAGCTTTCAATGACATTAATCATCATTGTTGATTGTTTGATTAAGGTTATTGTCTTTACAATGTTGCTCTTTCTTTTGGAATAGTTCAGCAAAAGGTTCACAAATTCCTTTTTTGAACACTTTCCCACCAAGATTTTTCCACTGGGTTTTGAATATATTCCCAAAAGAAAAATATTACACATGAATGTGAACTGATGCTTGCGGAACTAGCAGGCAATAGTTTTTCATGACAGCGAAAGTACAGAGGGAGAATTAGTTATTTTACATCCTGTTGTGGAGGTGATGAAGCAGAAAGCTTCAGGGTTGATTCATGACCGGCCACGTGGATGAGGCTGACAGGTCAGCCATTTTGTCCTCAGCACGAGGAGTCATGTAGCAAATGAGAACGCCACATGACGGAGGAAGCACGCCACGGTTTCTAGTGTAGCCCGAAAGCTGTAAGCGATAAACTTCTCTAGTGCTGGCCAAACATTATGCCAAACGTTTCTGCTCAGGAACAGGAATATCATAGACAGCAGCCAAAAAAACAGGACTTAGGTATGCTTGCTATGGCCACACAGAAATGTATAGCTTCTGTGTCTTGAACTGGGTCAAGAAACTTGAGAAAAAGGCTTTGCGGAGAACTAAAGTGAGGCCACTTCAGCTGACACATTTGCTAAGAATGCACCAATCAGATGTTTGTACAAACAGGCCTGCACATTGTGTGAGTGAACGTACGTAAGCTAACTGGATCCGATACTGCTGGGATTGCCGCTTTTACTAGCAGGCACTTTCTTCTGCTCCCACCACCACTCCAGGCTCTACCTAGGGGTATGTTTCCAGCTGAGGGTTAGGGTTATGTTTCTAGCTGAGGGTTAGGGTTAGGGTTATGTTTCCAGCTGAGGGTTAGGGTTATGTTTCCAGCTGAGGGTTAGGGTTATGTTTCTAGCTGAGGGTTAGGGTTAGGGTTATGTTTCCAGCTGAGGGTTAGGGTTATGTTTCCAGCTGAGGGTTAGGGTTATGTTTCCAGCTGAGGGTTAGGGTTATGTTTCTAGCTGAGGGTTAGGGTTAGGGTTATGTTTCCAGCTGAGGGTTAGGGTTATGTTTCCAGCTGAGGGTTAGGGTTATGTTTCTAGCTGAGGGTTAGGGTTAGGGTTATGTTTCTAGCTGAGGGTTAGGGTTAGGGTTATGTTTCCAGCTGAGGGTTAGGGTTATGTTTCTAGCTGAGGGTTAGGGTTATGTTTCCAGCTGAGGGTTAGGGTTATGTTTCCAGCTGAGGGTTAGGGTTATGTTTCCAGCTGAGGGTTAGGGTTATGTTTCCAGCTGAGGGTTAGGGTTATGTTTCCAGCTGTGGGACTGGTATAGCTTACCTCGCTCACTAGCCCATGTAATTTTTATATATTACTCTTTGCCTCTGCAGTAAGGCGAGCCGAGACTTGCTTAATGATTTTCCTCATTAATTGTTGAAGATAAACACATTGTTTCCTTTCTCAGCTGGAGCATATTGCTGCAAGGTTATTTTTGGAAATGGTTATTCCAGGAGGGAAAGCTTAGTTTTAACACGACAAAGGAAGAGAAGATACACTCATACATTATCAAAAAAGAGAAACAACTTTTAATTTACATAGTACACTTTATATTAAAACGTGAATATAACAAAGGCTATAAAAATTTAGACCTAAATCGACACTTAAAAATAGCAGCTTATAGTGTTAACCGTATACAAGTTTACAAAAGGAGTGATCGAATATAAGTAAAAAACATAGTGAATAAGACATTGGAGGTGAAAAAATTGTATTTTACAGAGATTATTTTACATCCTATTTACATAACAGTAAAATACACTTTCAGCTCGCTGCGCAGATTCTATAGTACACTATTATCCTGTGAACTAGGTAATACTGGCATAGGTAAAACATACACACTGCATATTCTGGGGTAGTAGACCTTTGGTGACTTGGCCATTGTTGTTAGGGGCCAGCAAAAATAGAAATATTTGTTCTTTGATATAGCCATTAAGAGATTTGAGCTACAGTAAATGTGAAAATTAATTGTTATACAAACAAAAATCGTTTGTAGGATTACAAAAATCTCACATGTAGTTTTGACCGAAATGACATAAAGCTTTTATCACATTGTACATTGCTCATTATTGACAATCACAGCCTTTCATTTTTGTTAAAAGAAATATTATTGACCAAGTGATATGTTTTGGAACATGCGAGAAATAAAAAGCCGCAGTTTTCACAACTATGTCATTCGTACTGCCATTGAGTATACCTCAAAGAATAATGATTGACACACTTGGTATTCTTTGAGGTATACTAAATGATTGAACACTAAAAACCACCGTAGCCTCTACTCCTCCATTAGCAAGACTTGTCCCTTTGTTAGCATCATCTGCTGGCGCCTTCTCACAAGGGCCAGATGTAAAAAAATAAATGAACAGCACACTACGTGCTAATCTGTTTAAATATAAAACACATCCAGAGCAGAGAGAACGCCACGCCCCCTTATGTCTCACTAAGCGAGCCAAGAAATGTCCTAGATCTATAAGACCCATATTATAACACAGAGTGCCAGAAATACACTCAATAAATCCACAGTTATGTACAACAAAATCGCACATCAAGAATCCCTCTGAGCAGTTAGCACATATGCAGCCCGCCAGGGGCCAGTCTAGAGCTCCCTCCAAAACCACTGACATGTTCCCCATGTGTTACCTGTTGGCAGTTACAATAGGTAACAGTTACTAATGATAAGTAGCCTAATGTTCTATCCAAAAACAAACTCCCAGATGCCTGTAAAGTCAAGATAGATACAGTATAACCATTGTGGTGGTAGAACCGCCTAGTGTTTTAGTAGTGAATATTTTATCGTCACTCTATTCCTCTAAATGTTAAACAAGCACCCTAAGGCTGGGAGGATATGAAAAAAATATTGGTTTTAAAGTAGTTCTAACAATCAATATTACACCTCCTAATGTTTTGCCTCAGCTATGTGCCCTCAGCTATGTGCCCTCTGCTATGTGCCCTCTGCTATGTGCCCTCTGCTATGTGCCCTCTGCTATGTGCCCTCAGCTATGTGCCCTCAGCTATGTGCCCTCAGCTATGTGCCCTCAGCTATGTGCCCTCAGCTATGTGCCCTCAGCGTGACCGCGTAGCCATGGATCGTACCAAGTCTTGTCTAGGTTCCCTCTCGCGTGGCGGTGGTTTTTGGTTTGTAACATATTCAAGTATTTTCCAGGAGACAATACTGAGTCTTCAACACCATTCCTATCGTCTTGTGGGCGAAGTGAGAAAACAAGTCAACTCACCCCTCTTTATAGCATAAGAGTATTTATATATTTCACTCGAAAAGTAAAATGTGCCAGAAACTATTGTTAAGAAACAAAATTAAAGCTAACAACTTGTTCCTGCAATATTACATTTGCATACTATAAAAAACCATCACATCTTTGTCTGCCACTCAGGACGTTTCCTTGTATTTCCATTCTTGGTTGTTTTCCCCACCGAAACGGAGGAGACCGCAACAAAGCTCACGCTTCCTGTGAAGTCAGTTTACTTATTCTTACATCTCCTAAAGGTCTCGTTAGTCAGACATGGCAGAGAGATCATTCTCCAACCTCCTGGCTTGTGGCTCCATCCTAAATATTCCATCCCTCTTAAAATGATTTACTATAGTCCTGAATGCCCCATCCATAATCTTTCAGGCTAGTGGTACATTCCTGAATGGAGCGGTTAGGTCCATGCTTCTTCTAGTAGCTTTTTTCCAACATGGAGTAGTGTCTGAAAACCTTGTGGATCCACCCCGAGTAGAAAGCCACATTAACAAAGATGGCAGGTCGCCGGGCAAGGGCACAGCCTCGCCCATGAATGCTGACGCCCACAATGACTTTGCTCTCTCGTTCCTGACACACCAATGGGCCACCATAGTCTCTCTGTATAGGACAAACCAAAAGCTTGTTAACACTGTGCTTATGCAACCAATCCATAGCATGCAGGTTTTAAACCGACATCCAGACTACAGGCAACTATCATTATGTGAATGCACATATTGTCATTCCTTTTGGATTGCAAAGTGTAAACTGTTAATGAAATGTTAAGTCAATGCACCTTAGATGACTTGTGTTTGATGGCGGGTCATTACGTTACTGTGTTAGATGACCGGTCTTTATTTAATTGTGTTAGATGACATGCAAGTATGTAACTGTGTTAGATGACATGTAAATACGTAATTGTGTTAGATGACGTGTCATTACCTAATTGTGTTAGATGACGTGTCATTACCTAATTGTGTTAGATGACTTGTAATTACGTAATTGTGTTGGATGACAGGTAAATACCTAATTGTGTTACATGACGTGTCATTACGTAATTGTGATAGATGGCTTGTAATTACGTAATTGTGTTAGATAACAGGTCATTATGTATTTGTGTTAGATGACATGTAATTACGTAATTGTGTTAGCTGACATGTAATTACGTTATTGAGTTTAGTTCACTGACCTCACATACTCCCTGGTCCTTCCTGCCCCCGGCACAAACTTTGCTCTCGGTGATGGGCAGGTTTTTGTCGTGAAGCTCTGAACATCGGTCGTTAGTGACCATGGGCAGACTCACTGCTTTCAGTGCCCCCTCATATCCTGTACCTGGACAGAAATGAGCAAGGAAGAAGCCCGAGAGCAGGCTACTGTTTTAGCACATTTCCACTAGAACGAGCATAACTGCAGATGATATTTTGAGATGTTTTTGAGAGACACAGCTTAAAAATTCTACCCATGATACCCAGCCGCCTCATTTACAACAATGTAATTGATCTGTTCATTATACATCCCCACCCCCTCTTTAGAACGGGGTAAAACAGTGGTAACTTAACAGTGTAGTAAGATGTAGTGAGGGGATCTGAAGATACACGGGGAGCCCCGTACGTATAACACAGGAGCTCGGGGGGGGGGTCATGTTGGGCAATACCTTTGGTTTCCCCCCAGCCGTACATCAAACAGTTTGTTCCCTCGGCGACCCCACAGCCAGCCACTGGGAGCTGGATGGTGAATGCATGCTCTGACAGAGGGGCAGGTCTAGACGTGGGCACACGAAACAAGGACGCACACAAGTACACACACTCATGAATGAATGCACAGGGATTCATTCATGATTAACTGAATGATTGAATTACCTTCACGGGAAAAAGTCATGCAAAAATGTGGACACAATTCTACCTGTGACATCTGATGTGAAAATATGTATTTGAAAGCGTTTATAGGCTTTATCTGTTTATAGGTGTGTTTTGGCGTGATTTAATTTGCCAATTCATCCAGAATGACAGTAGTAAATGCAGATAGGCCATAGACCCAGGTTGAAGGATTAATGGGGGAATTAAGTCGAGGGGTTATATATTGTGTCTAAGCCGGGAGTTTGTCCCCTAGACCACAGGCCCTGCGACTTATAACACGGGAAAAAGCACGGTTTTGAAACAATAAGGACATAGTTTATGCTTATTTAAACAGAAATTATTCTCCACATCTCCCCTGGGATTTCCACTCATAGACTTCTCCTGTATTCTAACACTTGGATTTCCAGGAAATCACAGTGTCCTTACAACTTGTCTATTCTAGGGATTCAGGACTTCCACGGAATCACTGCGTCTCCTTTATTCTATGCCAGTGAATCAGCAACAACATAGTAAAGGAGTAATATTACACACCTTTAGCGAAAGACCAGTCTAATTACTGAAACACATCAGTCATGCTGATTGAGTTAGAATAACAGACTGGAAGATTTAAAAGGAGGGTGGGGCTTGAAATCGTTGTTCTTCCTATGTTAACCATGGTTTCCTGCAAGGAAACACGTGCAGTCATCATTGCTTTGCACAAAAAGGGCTTCACAGGCAAGGATATTGCTGCTAGTAAGATTGCACCTAAATCTACCATTTATCGGATCATCAGAACTTAATGGAGAGAGGTTCAATTGTTGTTAAGAAGGCTTTAGGGCACCCAAGAATGTCCAGCAAGCACCAGGACCGTCTCCTTGAGTTGATTCAGCTGCAGTATCGGGGCATCACGAGTGCAGAGCTCAGGAATGGCAGCAGGCAGGTGTGAGTGCATCTGTACGCACAGTGAGGCGAATACTATTGGAGGATGGCCTGGTGTCAGAAAGGCAGCAAAGAAGCCACTTCTCTCCAGGAAACACATCAGGGACAGACTATTCTGCAAAAGGTACAGGGATTGGACTGCTGAGTAAAGTAATTTTCTCTGATGAATCCCTTTCCGATTGTTCGGGGCATCCGGAAAAAAGCTTGTCTGGAGAACAAAAGGTGAGCGTGACCGACAGTCATGTGTCATGCCTGTCGGTCAGAACAGGCATGGACACAGCCATGAATAAAGAATGTTACGAAAGACATACTACGAGAGCAAAATCGCCCAACCATTCAAGAACAGTTTGGTGACAAACAATGGCTTTTCCAGCATGACGGAGCACCTTGGAAAAGTGATAACTGCGTGGCTCGGGGAACAAAACGTCTACATTTTGGGTCCATGGCCAGGAAACACCACAGACCTTAATCCCATTGAGAACTTGTGGTCAATCCTCAATAGGCGGGTGGAAAAACAAAATCCCACAAAACCCACAAAGTGATTATACTTCAGTATACCATAGTAACATCAGACAAAAAGATCGAAAAACACTGCAGCAGTTACATGTCGTTTTGTGTTTTAGTATGGCCCGTTTTCACATCAATGTCACATGTAACATATGAAAAACCACTAACAGTAAGAGGGACAAGATAACTGATTGATGCAAGATGGACAGATGATGGATCACGCCGACTGACTTGAACGAATGATGTTCTTACTTGGTCAGTTTGAGCAGGGCCAGGTTGGACCCCTCGGGCCCACAGACTACATGGGCGATGCGGAGCCTGGGATGGTCTGAGGAGGAGTTGAGGTGAAGGAGGCCCACCTGCACACTGTACTCTCTCAGGTCTGGAACACTGAGGACCACAATGATCAGTCAGACACATTCCACATGTGGTTTGACCACAGACTGACCACAGAGTAACCAGAACATCATCACAATCAGAAATATTATCCAAAAGATTGATCACATTCTGTGTGAACACTCTGACATCAATCTTCTAATAATTTACATACAATACATTTCGATATAATATTTATCACTGACCAAAGTTTCACCTCAGCTAACGCCATCACTAATCTGACCACTATGTTAGACTCAAATTACTCAACTACTTAACTACTTACGTAATAACTCAACTAAAATTGTCTTCAAAGCTCGCTGTGATCAATGAGCCAAACACAGTACAGTCAGCAACTGGGTCTTAGCTGGTGTCAGTGACCACAGAGTTGATGGAAACAGTGTTCTGTAATGTAAGCTTGGGAACAACAGCTCAAATCCTCACCAGAACGCCAAACAGCAATGATAAGAATGCATTAGGGGTTTAATACAGTCTAGATGGGGAGGAAACGGACCAGTTCTTATCTGATTTTAAGTCTCATCCTAATGTCAAATTTCTGCACTTAAGCCTCTTTATTATCTGTACATGAGCCCTGAATTGACTTCTTGCCAAAATGTCTCTAAAATGGCTATGAAATTATTATGAGTTTACCGATAAAATCTACTAAACGACTCTCGTATTACAGAGTCTTAATAAGATTCAGGGGATTTAATTTTATTATTCACCACAGACTTTGGTTGGTTCTCCGTTACATCTTAAAACTAATGCAAAAAAAAATCCTGACTATCTGGTTGACTGAATAAACATCTGAAATGTCTTGTCCCAAAAAAAAATCATTTATTTTCATATGAAAAAAACCCAACAACAAAACATGAAACTTTATGAAGCTTTAAAAAGCAAACCTACATCTAATGCCCATACATACATTTACAACACAGAACACAAGTCATGGAGCTTTTCATTCAAACTGTCCATGCAGATCTCGACATTTATCATAGTGGCGCTAAACGAGCCAGATGCTAAACAGATATGTACAGCCTGCAGCTTCTCGTCTCTGCTGGGGCAAACGGTCGGTCACTAGCATAAACAGGATATGGACAGGCTGTGTCTTCACTTGGGGAAAAGGAGAGGAGGACCGAGTGGAAGGGGAGAAACAAGCAGAAAGAGAGGAGCGGACCAACAGACAGTCAGGGAAGAAGGGAGCGAGACAAAGACAGAATATGATGGAGGGAAACGAGAGAGAGACAGACACAGGCAGATGGAGAAAAAGAACCAGAGGCAGAGTGAACAACAGACACAAAAAGACATACACACAGACAGACAGACACCGAGAGAGATATAGACAGACACAGAGGGCTAGACAGACAAACAGACACAGAGAGATATAGACAAACTCAGAGAAAGACAGACCAACACAGTGGGCTAGAAAAACAGACAGCCACAGAGAGCTAAAGAGACAGACAGACATCGAGGGCTAAAGAGACAGACCGACACAGTGGGCTAGAAAAACAGACAGACACAGGGGGCTAAAGAGACAGACAGACACAGGGGGCTAAAGACAGATAGAGAGACAGAAGGGATAGAGAGACATAAAGTTGTAGGAAAGGTAAGAGGAGAGGAAAGAAAAGAAAACAGTGAGAAGCTGAAAGGACATGTAATCCAAGACTTTGTTTTCAATTGTTCGCGTTTAACACTTTCTCTTTGCACCTCCCTTATCCCGTACCTCCTACGAGTCTTTGCTTTGAAGTAGGGGAAAAAAACAAGGTGAGAAAAAGATGAATGGAGAGATTACCATGAGGAGAAGCACTGCTGATCTGTCAGCACCCATTCCTCTCGGATCAGCGAACCGCCACACCAGTGAGTGTTTCTGGGTAATAAACACAGCAACATGATTAACTGTCACACACTATGTCAATGTCTGGACCATGTTTCATAATGACTCTCTATGTCAATGTCTGGACCATGTTTCATAATGACTCTCTATGTCAATGTCTGGACCATGTTTCATAATGACTCTCTATGTCAATGTCTGGACCATGTTTCATAATGACTCTCTATGTCAATGTCTGGACCATGTTTCATAATGACTCTCTATGTCAATGTCTGGACCATGTTTCATAATCACTCTCTATGTCAATGTTTGGACCATGTTTCATAATCACTCTCTATGTCAATGTCTGGACCA